>CAWLCR010000065.1:342500-350396 GCA_963855995.1 Muricea muricata
TTTGCAGGGAAAGGTGAAAAACGCTAACGAAGAAAAGGATTCCCTAATTACTGCTATGAAATTATTAGTTGAAGATTTGAATAACAAAGGAAATGGAACGAATCTAAACCGTGACGAAGAAACAGAACAAAGCAGTCTTCAAATGACAAACGACATACAACAGACAAACAACCCAAACAAAGTGTCAAAAACAGTGTTCCACCCGAGCATTAATTTAAGCAATAGATTTAGCCTTGATGAAAACGACAGAAGTGATCAAGATACTGTTGAAAGCGAAACAGAACGTACATATACTATCACGCAGCGATCAACTCAAACACGAGGAAAAACTACAACCCAAGGCCCTGAAGAAGTTTCAGACACCGAACATCGAGTAACAAACGGCACACAAGCAACCTCCAACCAATCATCGCAGAAGCCTCAGCGTGAGCAAAACCGAACAAAAAGGAAAAATAGAACCCAACACCATCCAGAAGCTCCCACTGGAGAACATCAAGACCAACAAACAAAACAGCGAACTGACGATCGAAATCGTCCTAATATAGTTGTTGTAGGAGACTCCATAATTAAACATATAGAGCCGGCGAAGCTCCGACAAGGACTTAAAAGTAGACTAACCTTCAGAACCTTCTCAGGAGCAAATACAGAAGATATGAAGCACTATCTACAACCGACATTAAAAGCAAAGCCTAGCCATCTTATCATTCATGTGGGAACTAACGACCTTTATGGAAAATCGCCTGACGAGATTGCGCAAGATATTGCCGAACTGGGGAAAACAGCGACTAAGCAAGTTCCTGGTCTTAAGCTCTATATATCAGAGCTTATAACGAGATCTGATGGAGAAGACTACGACATGAAGGTACAATATACAAATAAATTGTTGGAAATGACATGCCGCAAACAATCATGGCAGTTTATTAAGCACTCAAATATTAATAAGAGTCATTTAAATCAAGGTGGCTTGCATTTGAATAGGAGAGGTACGGCAGTACTTGCCCAAAACATTAAACGTTGTATCCAGACATCAGAGAAAAATTGACTATTTGACGGAGAGAACCCTGGTCCACACCTAAACACATTGCCTCGTACATCTAACAACATAGTAATAAAACATAATATGCAAACACAAAGCGTAACATATAAACCCATTAGCAACGTCGGTGCCGCGTCCGCCGATAGCCAACGTAATCAGTATCCAAAACTTAAGGGCTTTTCAATTGCGCAATTAAACATTACTAGTCTGACGAAACATATTGAAGAACTAAGGATTCTTATAAACGAAATGAATTTCGACATATTATGTATCAATGAAACAAGACTTGATAAAGCAATAAACAATTCGGAAATAGGACTTCAGGGATACGATTTAACAAGACTTGACAGAAATAGGAATGGAGGGGGTGTAGCAATTTACGTACGTAATAACATATCATACATGGAAAGGTCAGCATTAGTCCCTGAAAACGTAGAGGCACTGTGTATTGAAGTAAGAAAGCCGAATGCTAAGCCAATACTCATTTCGACGTGGTACCGACCACCAAATTCCAACTCTGAGATTCTCGATTTTTTTGAAATTTTTCTCCAAAGCATTGATCAAGAAAACAAAGAAATTATAATAACTGGTGACTTTAATATAGATCTAATGCCTAGCGACATCGAGAATAGTAACATAAAAAGGCTTAAAGAAATGTTAAATACGTATCAATTGTCTCAGCTTATTAATAAGCCCACTAGGACAACAGAATTAACGAAAACGTTATTAGACTTAATAATTTGTAAGACCGATGATCTAAAAACCGTCATGACGGATGTTGTTGATGTAGCCATAAGCGATCACAACCTAGTCTATATATGTAGAAAGGTTGGAATACCTAGACGAAAGTCCAGAATTATTGAAACAAGGCAATACCACAAACTAAATCAGGTAAAATTCCAAAATGACTTAAAACAAGCTTTGCAACATTTTAATGAACACTCAGATCCAAATGTGGCTCTACGGGAATGGAACAAGACATTCCTGCTTATAGCCGATATAAACGCTCCTGTACGGTTGAGAAAAGTAAGGAGTGATCGGCAACCGTGGATGACTGATGAAATTAAAAAACTGAGTTTTCATAGAGATTACTTAAAAAAGAAAGCAGTTGTGTCAAATTCCCCTGCTTTCCATAGTGCATACAAAAAATGTAAAAACCAAGTAACTAAACTTATTAGCAAAGCTAAAACTCACTACTTTAAAACAAGCCTTGAAAACAGCAAGAATTGCAAAGAAAGTTGGACCCACATAAACAAATTGCTTAATCACAAAATGGTTAAAACTAATACCATTGACAACATAAAACTTGGAGATCAAAATATTACAGACAATAATAAAATAGCGAATACATTTAACAGTTTTTTTGCGGAAATTGGATCCAAACTTGCTTCAGATATTTCCCCTACATATACAGACCCAATAAAATTCATTCAGCCCAATGGATCTGAGTTTACTTTCAGAGCAATAACAACGGTAAACTTAATTCAAACAATTCGGAAAATTAGTTTAAACAAAGCCCCAGGTCTAGACAAAATACCAATTAAACTAATCAAGCTAGCAGGAGACACCATTTATGACTCCCTATTACATATCTTTAATCTTGTACTGGACACTGGAGTTTTCCCGGATGACCTAAAACTTGCAAAAATAACACCTATTTATAAAGAAGGTGACAAGGCAGAGTGTGGGAATTATCGACCAATATCTGTAGTTCCCACTGTTGCTAAAATTCTTGAAAAGATTATATACGACCAATTAAGTTTATACATTAATGACAATAACATCATTTGTAAACAGCAATCAGGCTTTAGACCAAATCATTCAACAGAAACTGCGCTTCTAAATTGTACAGATCAATGGCTACATAATATGGATAAAGGGTTGGCAAATGGAGTGCTTTTTCTAGACCTTAAAAAAGCATTCGATACGGTCGATCATTCTATCCTCTTAAAAAAACTACACCAATATGGTATAAGGGGAATATCTCTAAAACTATTGGCATCTTATTTAAACAACAGGAAACAAGTCTGCGTAATCAATAATACTAAGTCAGAACAAGAAACAGTCAAATGTGGAGTACCGCAGGGTTCCAATTTGGGACCTTTGCTGTTCTCATTGTAAATAAATGATTTACCAGCGTGCCTTAAATACACTCAAGCTTCCATGTTTGCTGACGACACCAATCTATCATGCGTAGGAAAAACTCCAGCCGAAATTGAGCATAAACTAAATGCTGACCTATCCCATGTTAATGATTGGTTAAAAGCAAATAAGTTAACCTTGAATACTAGTAAAACCGAATTTATGCTAATAGCCTCCAAGGGAAAACTTAGCCAATTTCGCACAAACTTTTGTATACATATAAACGGATCCACTGTTAAGCAAGTTAAGCAAAAGAAAATCCTAGGTATTATAATTGATAATGAGTTAAAGTGGACAGAACATGTTGACGAGCTATGCAAAAAAATCTCGAGTGCAATAGCCCTGCTAAGAAAGGCAAAACCATACGTACCTCACAATGACTTACTCCGTATTTATAATTCCCTGGTAGTTCCTTACTTTTTATATTGTTCGGTAGTTTGGAATGATGGGAGCAAAACAAAATTAGATAAACTTTATAAAATGCAAAAGCGAGCTGCTCGTATAATTACCGGATCGAATTACGAAACAAGATCAAAAACAATTTTTCAAAATCTAGGTTGGAATCCAACAGAAATTGTTTTTAAAAAAAGAGAACTTTTGCTTACGTTTAAGGCTATCCGCGGAACAGCGCCGAACTGCATCAATGACATGTTCTCTTATTGCGATAACACAAATCACCAAATGCGGAGCAACGGCGGAAACTAATTCTTGACAAACCCAAAAGATCTTTTATGAAAAAATCTTTTTCATATCGAGGAGCTTCCGCCTGGAATGCAACCCCTAATGAAATCTTAGATATCCATGACCGACTGTCGATGCGCTCTTTTAAAATTAAACTCGATAATCACTTACATGTCGGTCAAGTATCTGAACACACATTGCAAATATAACTGTAGTCTCTTAAATATCCTGTAAATATTCATTCTTATTTTGATTTATATTTTTATAAAACAACCCCTTTAAAAGCAGCAGATAAGCTGAAGGGCTATTGTTTGTAAACAAGTTTAATAATAATAATAATAATAAATGTCCCATGCTATTGTGTATTCGCGCTTGTTGTCTTTTAGGTTCCAAACGTGTTTAGATAGTTCGGTCTCGTTTTTGTACTTTCTGTTGTTGAGGGATTTGCAGTGGTTTCGGTACCTCGTTTTGAAATTGTCTCCGGTTACACCGATGTATGTCCTTGTCTGTTTGCTTTCAGTGGTTGTTACTCTTGCTTCGTAGAGGACGTTGCTTTGTAGGCAATTGCCTTTTACTGGGCATTGCATGGGGTTTCTGCAGTTACATGGGTGGGTGCTGTTTGTGTTAGGTGGGTTGTCCTGGCTGTCATGTCGCTTCAGTATTTTGTTGTTGTGCCTTTTGATGTAGGTTTTAATATTTTCACTGCAGCTGTAGCTGACTCGAACAGTGTGTCTGTTGAATAGCTTGTGTAGTCTGTTGTTACGCGGAAAGTGCTTGTCGATTAGTTGCAGGAAATGGCACGCGATGTTGGTTTTAACGCTTTTGCTGTAGGGCGACAAAACAAGAAACTTTTACGAGATGAGCGCCCCCGCATACAACAAATTGCTAACTTAAAACGTGACGAAAACCTACAAACACGCGCCTGACGACACCATGCAGAAAATTAACGAAGAACTAAAGTATATCGCTAGCGAACTGAATATCACAAACCGCATTGACCCGATGAACGAAACACCCGCATTCATTTCACTGAAGGACCACAAAGCAGACTTCGAGAATAACCCTAAATGCCGCCTCATCAATCCTGCCAAAAGCAGCCTTGGAAAAGTCAGCAAATCCATATTGGACAACATAAACAAGATTATACGACAGAAAACACAAGCAAGCCAATGGCGCAATTCCACCGATGTCATCTCGTGGTTTAAATCTATCCCTTGCAAAGAAAGAAAATCCTTCATATCCTTTGACATCACAGATTTCTACCCCTCGATCTCCGAACAGCTACTCGACCGATCTATCTCATGGGCAAGGCAATTCACAGATATCACTGAGAAAGACATCAACATAATTAAGCATGCACGCAAGTCCCTTCTTTTCCACAAAAATCAATCATGGTCCAAACGCAACACCGACAGCGTCTTCGACGTAACAATGGGAAGCTTTGACGGTGCCGAAGTCTGCGAGTTAGTCGGTCTGTTTATACTGAATTCGTTACAAGAAAGATTCGGAGAAAATGTAGGATTATACCGCGACGATGGCCTAGCAGTCGTCAACACACGATCAGGAAGACTATGCGACAAAGAAAGGAAGGAACTTATCCGTATATTCAGTGACTTCGGACTTAAAATTACCGTGCAAACGAACCAACAACGCACCAACTTCCTCGACCTAACGTTCGACCTTACCGAGGGAATTTACAAACCCTACAGAAAACCCAACGACGACCCTGTCTACATCAACCGCTCATCAAACCACCCCCCGCCCATTATACGCGAACTCCCCCATTCTATCAACCGACGGATCAACCTACTATCTAGCAATAAAGAAACGTTTAACGAAGCAGCACAAACCTACAACGATGCTCTAAAACGAAGCGATTTCAACAACCGGCTGAAGTACGAACCCCCAGAAAGCAGCAAACACTCCCAGACACAACGCAGACGCCGACAACGCCACATAATATGGTATAACCCGCCCTACAGCAAAAGCGTTAAAACCAACATCGCGCGCCATTTCCTGCAACTAATCGACAAGCACTTTCCGCGTAACAACAGACTACACAAGCTATTCAACAGACACACTGTTCGAGTCAGCTACAGCTGCAGTGAAAATATGAAAACCTACATCAAAAGGCACAACAACAAAATACTGAAGCGACATGACAGCCAGGACAACCCACCTAACACAAACAGCACCCACCCATGTAACTGCAGAAACCCCATGCAATGCCCAGTAAAAGGCAATTGCCTACAAAGCAACGTCCTCTACGAAGCAAGAGTAACAACCACTGAAAGCAAACAGACAAGGACATACATCGGTGTAACCGGAGACAATTTCAAAACGAGGTACCGAAACCACTGCAAATCCCTCAAGAGCAGAAAGTACAAAAACGAGACCGAACTATCTAAACACGTTTGGAACCTAAAAGACAACAAGCACGAATACACAATAGCATGGGACATCATCAGGCAAATTCCAACACGCGGAACGGGACCAAGAAAATGCCGCCTTTGCCTAGAAGAAAAATTACTTATCCTCAAAGGTCGAAGAAAAAACATTTTGAACAAGAGATCTGAACTGTTTAACAAATGCCGACATGCAAATAAACACCTCACTTGGGCTCATGTTACCTGTAAATAATATATATGTGAATAATTAAACTTATCTGTCAGTTGCCTGATGATCGCCTAACCGCGTGAAACTCAGAGTAGCGACAGCAAAATTTTGTCTATTGTGTTTAATTATATATATATATATATATATATATATATATATATATATATATATATATATATATATATATATATATATATATATATATATATATATATATATATATATATATATATATATATATATATATACTTGGTGACTAAATAGTATTTTCAAAGGGCTATACAGTGGTGTAAAGATAAAAAATTGCCGAGAAGCGAAGGCGATATTACGAGCCGTAAAACTTGGAGACATAAAATTTCAGACAGACATTTAATATATTTATACACAATTCTCACTTCCAGACAAGAATTTGCTTCAAATACCACAAAAATGTTTTCAAAATGCAAGTAAATATACACTAAGTAGACAAATTTAATGCTGCGGATCTAATGGTGGTATTTTCATCGAAAAATCTCAACACAAGTGAAGATATATGAATTTAAAAGTCGGGGTCGATATCGAACCCGGCACCTGGGACCTGTCGTGAAAGAGATTATGCTTCAACAAATGGCATAGTATCTGGATTGGAATACTAATGGTTGGTATCTTTTGTCGAGCAACATCTGCTGGACTGTTTTTGTAACTTTGTTTTAACCGGGTAAATACCAACCTGAAATAATCAGGCTTTGTGACTGGACTTTTAAAACAAAAGTCATCATTGTTTCTGATTCGTTCTTTAATCGAGCTAGGTGGTTTGGAAACTTATACTTATATATTAAGTCATTATCTATGGTTTTGTTCTGTTTTATGCAGAAATGATGTCCTTCGTCGTCACGTGCGTATTGCATTTTTACCTAACTAACCAACAACAATGTTTTCAGAAAGTTAGCCATCCGCGACTTGAACAATAGGGTAACTCATGGATTTGGCAAAAACACAATGCACACGTGACGATGAAGAACCATATTTTTTGCATAAACGTTGATCAACATAGATAATGAATTAATGAGTTATTTTGTTATTCTAATGAGTTTCCAACGTAAATCTAACGCCAATTCAAATCGTAAAAATTTAAGATAAAAAGTTTGACGAACTTTGAACTGATTAACAGTGCGGCAGCGGGATTCCAAACCCCGCTTGTTGTACGACAAATTGCATGCCCTATGACCAGCTTGCTGGAAGTCGCCGAAACAATTTGTATTTAAAATAAAACTTCGTCTGAGTAAGACCCGAATAGTCTTGGAACGAGATCAATGATCGATCTGTCGGACCATTATTGATCTTTCTGGCCCTCTACGGAAAAGTGTTCTTTCCTTTTTTGTTCTTTCCTACTTTAATGTATTCTTAGTATTATTGCCTTGTTTATTGCCGCGGCTTTACAC
>CAWLCR010000066.1:0-173499 GCA_963855995.1 Muricea muricata
TGTGTATTATCTTAGTAATATGCCCTAGTTATTAGTTATACTTGCGGTTATACCGGAAGCTGTTCAAAAGCGTCGCGTGATGCTTGCACGTTGTTAGTTGTGTGAAAAAAGTTAAAATGTATAGCGATATATTTTAATTCGAGTTTTAAATAAAAGTTATTGGATATTGTTTTTTTTATTCTCGTTGTTTTACGCCCGTAGGCGTTAACACATAGGCTCGTTTGCTTTTTGTCGTTCGTCAGAGAGAAGATTTTGCACGCTTAAATTTTCCCATATATTCAGACATATTTTAACAGGATAAACCCAACCAGCGGATTTTCAAAATTATAAAAAACAATACGTAGTCAAAAGTTTTTAAGTGCATATGACACCATATAGTTTTTTTATTTAGAACCATATAATTCTTTGTGCATCACAGAATAGTTTATTTAAAAAAAAGACAACAAAATGCCAAGCGGTGTAATCTGAATATATATTATTGCTGCTGAGCGTCAGCGAGGCAGCACACTATTTTTGACAGTACCAGTCTCCTGACCGCGCGCCGAGTTTAGTTGTCTTGAATCTCGATTTTTGGAGTTTGTATATCAGCAAGTACGGGGTGTTACGTGCACATATATATCAGCAAGCATGTCGCATTTCCGGGCGGAAATGTTAATTTTATAAGCGTTTGTCATGCAGTCCATGCTTTCTTAGTTTCTTCACGGTTAATAGACCGTGGTTTCTTCGGTATCTCAGTAGATTTAAAACGCAAGTTCAAGTTGAAGCAACCTAGAAATTATGCCAATTTTTATCAAAGGGAACATCATCAAAGGGAACATTAATCACAATTAATCATTAATCATTGTTTTTATGCTAAGTCCTGTCCAGAGGTAAGTAGTGTGCCTTTTGTAGTTTATAACAGCCTACAAAAAGCAGTGGTTGCCAACGACACTAAATAACATTTTACTATAAGGCAAAGAATTGTATTTAAAAGCAAAGAATAGTCACTTGATTTGCTTGCCACCGGGTTGGGTATATTTGTCCGTAAGTGACTTACCAAAACTTTTTACTGTATCGTGTTTTGAAGGTGAGTTCATTTTCGATATTTGTTGTCCAACTGAGCAAAATAGTGATTTGCCTATTGGAGCAGACAGCATTGAACTACCAATCGTAGTCAGTAATACTCAACAGTTTAATGCAACAAATAATACTGTACTACCCATTGTGGTGAGTGAAACTGAACCACCCATTGTGATGAGTGAAACTGAACCACTTATTGTGGTAATAGAACATCAAATGTTACTACAAATATTGAGGAGGTGGTTTGTGTGATTGATTACTACAAGGGCTTCAATGACAACAATAACTACAAGGGCTTGTTGTGATTAATGAAGAAATTCCCTTTTGTTATTATAAAATACATGTAGCAATTGCAAATACATTTGTTGAATATAAATATGCTTTTATGATTTTGGAAAGCAACACGATGGCCTTAAAAAAGCAATTATTGAGTGTTTTTTGACCCACATGGACATAATGTTGAGGGAATGCCTGATCCTAATGGCACGGCATTTATTATGCAGTTTGCAAATGCGCTTGATGTACAGCAATATTTGTATGCCCTTTCTGATGCACTGCATTCCAATTTGTTGGAACTCAGATTGAGGAAATAATAAATGCTCGTGCTTTGCCTATGATCACATATATGGGTGCCGCTTGTACAGTACTTTGGTATGTACTGTGAGTATACAATATATACCTTAAATTGTGTAATTTATTAATAGCCAATTTACTCCTTTTTATCACTGTATGTATGAAAATATTGTTGTGTGCAAGACAAAAAAATTGGTAAGTTTTGCTTTTTCTTTAATTAACCCCCCCCCCTCTGACCTACTTACATTCAGACAAATGGTAATTGTTTATTAGGTCAATTTCTTATGCTATCATTTTCTTTTTTCTTCTATGGTTAACAGACACATGACTGATTATTGAGTGGTGCCATCTGAACTACGGTCTCGAAATAAACAGAAATATTCTCCTACTTTCAACCGACGGTTGTTAATAAACTTCAACAGATCATTGTTACCGAATAATATGGTTTTACTTTCACATTCTATGGAATGGAAATTCAATATGCTTTTGTTAAACATGCCTACTTCAACCAAATGGTTCTTACGAAATAATATGGATACATCACAATAATCACATCATATGTATTGTAATCTGATGGAATCTGCAATGTATCACATTATACAGTATGCCTTCCCAGTATACTGTATGGACGTCAACAACAGTTCACGTGCTCACAGATGTTTTCAAGAAAAATGTTATCAGCTGGTCCATTTTATACCATGTATGGGAAACATTCATTGGACAATATGTCAATAGTCAACAATGAACATTAAATACCACACAAATAATGTGGATAAAACAGTGGTGGAACACACTGTTTACCAAGTGGTTTTACAGTGGTGTGTTTACCAAGTGGAAAATTCAGTGCATATTAATTATTTGTACTTAGATATATAGAAACTGTAAACACAGGCAACAACATCATTGTATCACAAACATCTAAAAATATGTTTGTTATACTGACATACTGTATCTATTGACATTGTATTATTAAATAGTATATTGGCACCAAGTGTTTAATAATCGTAATTATGTCTTAACTTCAATTTCTTTGAAACATAATAAATTCGTACATACAGTAACAGTGTGCTTTAGCAATTTAAATAAACAATTCTAAACACTTGAATTTTGAGTACCGCGGCAGCACTTCCTTGCGATAGTAACTACCAGTTATATTATTATATTCTGATTATACTTTTAGTACTATATTATATTCAGGGTTGCCAGATCACTGCATTTTTGAGGCCAAATCTTTAACAATGCTCTTTGTTTTTCTTTGTACTTGGCTTTTGTTTTCTTTGTTTACTTGACTACACTAATGACGATTTGGCCTCAAAAATGCAGTGATCTGGCAACCCTGATTGTATTATTATAATGATGCTTATCTACGCATGAGTAAGCAAATAGTTTAGAGAAACGCCTATAACTAAAGTTAACGTCAACGGACTTGAAGAATAAAGAGAGGCAGAAAGAGAGGATGGAAATTACAGCCATGGCTGGACATGACGATGCTGCTATAACGCCCTGAGAACAGGACAACGTGGTTCTGCTGCGAAAGATTTTACTGACGGACAACTGATTAATATTCTACGTATAATATTATATATGTATATATATATATATATATATATATATATATATATATATATATATATATATATATATATATATATATATATATATATATATATATATATATATATATATATATATATATATATATATATATATATATATATATATATGCAAAGCCCACTTCCCTTGAGGTCGTTTGAGCACTCTGGCCCTGTGACGCTCTACGCATGTCCACATGTGTGGTTGTGTTGCCTTGTACCGCGTGCGCTTGGTGAGAGCAAGTTCACGTGTATAAGTGTAATGCAGCTACATGTGTGGATGTGTCCAAGCTGCACTGATGAGGCGTGGAACGCCGAAACATGCATGTCTGCAGACGGTCCCAATATGGTCTCGGCATTGTGTACAGTAGTTGTAGTGCAAACAGGTTTTAAATTAAGTATAATAATGCAAACAGGTTTTAAATTCCACGCTAATCGAACGCGCAATCAACTCGCATGATAAAATCATCTTCGTGTTGACGCATATATTACAATAACCACGTGATCGATATGTATATATTATAGTATATTTCGCCTGGACAACCTTTTCGGGATTGGCAGTATATATATATATATATATATATATATATATATATATATATATATATATATATATATATATATATATATATATATATATATATATATATATATATATATCAAAAGGTAAAATGCTAAGATTTACGTTTTTCTTGCAACGAAAAGGGGCTTATGGCTACGGCAATAAGAGTTTTTGTTTTTTCCCGTAATAATTTATAATTGGAAGTAATTATGCGAAATAGGCTATTTGCGCGCGTAAGTTAATTTAAGTATAGTCATGTGATTTGAAGATCTGGTATTTATTGGTGGTGAAACGGGTCACCTTTCCTTTCCTATTCCACGAGGGCTGCAGTGCACATCAAGAAATTGGACGAAAGAAATTTTACCCACCTTCCTGCCCGTTTTGAAAGCTTTATGTAGAACTTATATAGATATGTTATGTGTGGTGGACGTTAGTAATACCCCACCTTTTCTGCGCTAATTGTTATATAGTTATTAATTAATAATTTTGCTTGTTAATTATTAAAAATTGATTAAAACAAGAAAGCGGCTATGTGCTAACAACTGGGCACATAGCTATAATTATGCCATAAAGGCTTTGACTGGTCTTGTATTACTCGGCAGCACAGAAAACCGAGCTCAACGCGATTAAAAGTTTGCCGATGATCGTTTAATATATGCAGGGGGGAGGACGATAAATGAACCAAAAACTCGGCTAGATAAAATAACAAGGACCCGCTTGTAACAGGGAAAAATATCAGATTGCTTCTACATTATATATATTGGTATATAATGCACTCAATCACATCGGCCAGAACAAGTTATCTCCGATTCATACTACAAGTGTGAACTAGGCTTGATTACGCTTGGGATACAACCAGTGACGTCAACATGACGTCATTTTCCTGCAAATTTGTTCCTATACATAGGCAAGGTTTTTCCTCATGGTCACGTTACCTAGTGAGCAGAGGCTTATTTTCTATATTTTCCAGCTCTGGGGTTGCGAGAAAAAAGGTAACTGCAGTATATGCATTCCGCGTCGTCCAATATTTTGGACAAAGTAAATAAGTTTAAGCTTTTTAAACTGGTATTTGATGCGGTTAAGGTGGCTCGATAGTCAGAATTTATTAGAAATTTTATGTCTCTACGATTAAATGTTTTGTCGTGAATGCTTGAGCTTCATTTTAGTTCATTGCACAGCTCTATAGCACTGTTTGCTGTATTTAAAGAAGAATTTCTTAAAAGTTTGCCTGAACATAGAAATCACGTTTCTTGTTGGAACTCGTTTCTAATTATAAGTTCATTTGCATAAACTCCACACCTTACCTATGACAACGATGTCTCTGGACATACGAAAGGTAGGAGTATAAAACTTTTCCAATTATGAAGACAACCAGCAGGGCTATGCAATGGACTAAACTAAGCTTTACACGCGCACTGTAAAAGATTCTATGGCGAAAGAAGTATTATGTGCTATGAGTTAGACTATCGAGCAACCTTAACCGTTGACTAAATGCGAGCACGCGATGCAAACAAAATACGGTTGATAGTATTCATGAATTAGGGAAAATCTTTAACAATACTCTTTGTTTTTTATTGTTTTAGCCTTATATTTCCTTAGTTTCCTTGACGCAGCTAAAGTGGTTTAGCCTAATTATTCATGAATACTAGGAACACAAAATTAATACTACCAACGAAACTTGTACGTTTCGCGGTATAGAACATATATTCTGATTTATTAAGGGTTTCCGTGATTAAATTTTTGTAATTTGTCCAAAAGACGCTCGCAAGTACACACATTGAAAGTACTTTTGAATTATTTATTTTGACTTCGCGCAAAACAATTGCACAAAATTATTCGCACCGGAAGAAGAATTTGGATGTAACCAAGCAATCAAATGCTGAGCATGTGCAATAGTGCAGAGCCTTATTTTCTCGCTCCCTAAGAGCTAGAAAACAAAGGGAAAATAAGGCTCTGCTTTTCATGGCTTTCAAATAGTTCCCTTAGCAACATGTTTTTCAAAAATAAAACACATCGCGATAATCATCGCACAAAGAATGCTATGATTATGATAAAAATAATTCGAGTCAGATGCACTGGAAACACCGACAAAAACAGCTCGAGAAATCAAAATCTTTAAGAATTGATAGACAACTACTACACTTGTTATTTAATTGTTAAAATTTGGTATATTAACGCCCATCTTGGACTTCAAAAGTGGTTCAACGAGAACTACTAAGATTCTTCACTAGTTGAGGTTGAGCAATGACTTCTCAATTATTTCTAATTTTTTTAATTTACGGACTAATTACATAGTTACTAATTGTTCATGCTGTAAAGAAATGTCGGTTATTAGATAGTTGTAATTTTGTTCTCATGATTATTGAGTTTTTTAAAATTATTTGTACATAAAATGAAACTGACAACAACATTGCTAACATTTTTATAAATATGGGTGTTAACCTGCCGCCTAAAGAATGAGGTAGAAGCTTTGGGTAAGACTGCAAATCTAGAACTTCTCTAATGACAGGAGCTTAGCTTCTTAAACTCTCTAGGCAAGTTCTGCATGGTGGCTTCCCAAACTTCTCTAGGCATAGATTTCCCAACAAAGGTTAGCTAGCTATCTGTAGAAAATACCATCATGATGCACATGTGCAGACATTCTGCTGCTGGTCCATAGGAAGGAACATAATATTTAAGAGATGTGATTTCCATTGCATAACATGATATATGCATTTACAAACTTGACTCAAAAAAATGACCATCAGCTACAAATCAATAATATATTTTAAAATATGGACGCAAACACTTCGACAATGAATCAAATCTAAAGCTGTTAAGATTTAGGCAGGTTGCAACCATAAGTTGTTGAGTTTCATTTATTCTGTTCTTTCAGGCATGAAGTATACAGAACTCATTCATGTAAAATTTTATGAGTTATTTTTTAAATGCACTACATAGTAGCTAAAATATTGACTTATTTGGCCCAATATAAGTGCTGAAGCCCGTATTTGATCTTTGAATTCAATCGTCCCAGCATTGCTGATTTGACGCATAGCGCCTTGACCAGGTGAGCATCCGGGCGCGAGTCGTACTGTATGCATAAATAGCCAAACTTAAAAAAGCTAGAGAAAGCACCGTTTGGAAAATGTAATTAGTAGCTTAGAACTACAGTCACTGGATAAAAAATATGTAATAGTAATAGGGAATAGTGATTCAATAAAGCAGTTCGATTGGTCGAGCCTGACCCATCTAAAGGATATAAAGATCGAAAATAATTTATGTTTAAATGCAGTGAATTAGAATGTAAATATTCTTACAAGCCATCTCTGCTATTAACTATGGTTACTGTTATTGTGCCTGTGAGATGTTTCAACATGTTTTGACTTCGGATGCGTGCCAGATTATGTGGCTTTTCATGTCAGAATGCATTTTGTACGGATCTATACGATATAATGTAAAGTACATACTATACAATCATGGCAAAGATTGCCAGTTGTGTTAAAAACTAGTGCACGTGGGAAACTAAAATTTCAAGACTCACATGCAAATCCTGACATTTTTTATATCCTCGCACCCCTGCACAGTGTTGATTTGATAATGCATTTCACGAAGCTTAATTTCCTAAGACTGACCACGAGGGAAAGGGATTGAATGCAGTTTTTTACAAGAATCTAGTGGGAGAAATCATTAACTCTTGCCATAATAATAGAATGGTTGAAATAAACCAACAATTGACAGCCAGAAGCTACATAATAGAACACTGCGGAAAAACGTCTGCGTATGCATCAATTTAATTGACATTTCTCTTGCAAACATGTTATTGAAGCCATAAAAGTGTTCTGAATGTTTAAAATGGAAGCGTAAAGGCGTTACTCAGATGGTAGCCTATTATAATATAGCTATGATGAACCCTGAACGCTAATTGTTCGAGAGCCGCCAACACGGAAAATTTCCCGTCGCTCATCCCTTGAAGTAATTTTATATTCCTCGTGCTGTAGTATTAAAGAAATATAAAACTTTTTTCCGTGTTGATACTTAGTTATAATTCCACTCGTGACAATTGGAAAACTTGAAATTTTTCCGCCGTCTTTTTAATTGTATATGTAACTGTATAGGATGATATAACCGTATATCAACACGGAAAATGTTTTGTATTGATAGAGATAGACAAGGACAAGAAATAACCATTTTCTCCACTTAAATAATATAATATCTACCATATTTTAAAACAGTTTTGACTAGGTTTTAAGTAGATTTTCACGGTTTAACCATCGATAAATGACAGAGCCGTAGCCGTGACATTTTTACGACAGGAAGAAGACTGAGGCTGAATATAGACTAAAAATTGAGCACCCCACCCCCCTCGTGGGTCAGAATTGTGTCACGAAGGAGAAATAAGATCAAGATTTTAAAGCACGTTTTGTCGTTTTGCGGAGTGGTGAACGACGCATTGCTTACTGTGTGTTCATTTGTTTTTCGTATCCTAGTAAACAGTGGCGGGTCTAGCGTAAGTCAAAATAAATTACCACAGCTCATTCTAGGATATATTTACATTTTAAAATACCTTCAAAGCAATTTCATTGGTTAGATTTTATTCTTTTGAAATTCATGACCTATGACATTGTTATAAAGTTACTTTGATTTTAAAATTGAGCTGCTATAATTTATTTTGACTTACCCTGGATCCGCCACTGAATTTATTCACCTATTCATATGGAGCCTAGCTGTAGAGACACATTTAAGGTGATTGCCTAAAGTAATGAATAAAATAGAAATATTATTTATAGATCATGCAAATGATGGTCTTATATTTCAAATTATCAATATATTTTTTAATTATAATTATTATGGAATTTTAATTAAAACCTGGAGGTCAAATGATAACATTAATAATGAACATGATAAAGTAAACTACTTGTTTGAGTCACATGATTTTTGACATGCCTAATGACAATGTTTCTGCCATCATTATGATGTTCCTTAGTGATGTACCTGGAACAATATTTGATTTACCAAAGCACACTGATATAAGTATATTACTAGCATTACAGTAAGTTTATTAATTTTGACCTGGAAACAAGGATTTGTTAAAGTCCACTTTAATACATGCATAAAATGATGCCTTTGGTAACCTTGTACCCAGGTATTTTCAATGAATTGCTAAGGCTGTGGAAGATTTTTTCATTAGGGGATATCGGTGGAATTATGTGTGGATGAAAGTGTTGATATTTCTAGATGAAATTGTTGAATCTCACAATAACAGAAAATTTTCCCTTTGTGCGAGGTTGTCCTATTAGCAGCACTTAACTTGAAATAGTAACTTCTGGTTAAAATAAACAACTGAAAAT
Source organism: Muricea muricata (assembly GCA_963855995.1). Classification (NCBI taxonomy): domain Eukaryota; kingdom Metazoa; phylum Cnidaria; class Anthozoa; order Malacalcyonacea; family Plexauridae; genus Muricea; species Muricea muricata. The sequence continues at coordinate 9,117 of CAWLCR010000066.1, forward strand.
GATTTTAACTTATTATAAATAATCCATCATCCCTTGCATGTCCATTATTAACAGCATGTGCTTGTGGAAAGACAACCTAAACTGAATTAGCTGTATAAGCCATGCATGCATTAGTGCATGTCCTTACAGCAAGATTGGTCATTGCCGATATATTTATTTACACAGTTACTAGAGCATATTTTCTATAATACAATGAGTTTTTATTAAAATTTAAGAATTTAAGTCAAAATTTTCTGTTGTATAATTATTTAGTCAAATACATTCTTGGGAACCTCGTGTGTGAAAAAATATTATTAGTGTGAAAAAATTCTAATTACCATCCCTAAAAACTCCAAAAATGAAATGAACAATCTCCTCAGAATAGCTGATGCATTTTGATTTGGTGAATGCGTTGTGACAAAGTATCATTTTTTGGGTGTGATAAGTTTCTGATGTTTCTAATTTGGGTTCAGGGCAACATTACTATGTTGACAGTCATTGTCAATTTGCTTTAAAACAGCTGCGATTATCTGCCCTAAATGAACTGCATACAAACTAGTACACTGGTCTGGGACAGTTTACAGTTGTACATTTCGACATGTCAACAGTGGCTTACTGAAATGTCAAATGTAATACACAATGTAATAAACACGTACAATGTAATATTCAGACTATATACTTTGTCTGCTCTCTTAAAGACAACTATCCTGTTCGACTACATACATAAAACTACATATCTTCATTTGCATCAGTCAATCACTTCTGACATCAAACATTCAGTTAATATGTTAATTGTCCATTACTATACCCGTGTCCTTAAAATTGAACATGAATTGAAGCAGTTGTGGTATTTTGTTGGGATCATAGAAAGTGTCTTAAGCGTAAAGCCAGCATTTTAAAAGCTTTAATTTAGTAAATCTTATAGATCCCCTATAACGTCAATCTAAACCTTTTAAAAATATTTAATCATGTGAACAGGGCTGGTAGTTTGCGGTTGCCAAAGCAAAGCTTAATACTCTGTATAACACTACGTAGATAACTTTCGCAAACTTTACCCACAGTCGCGATCAAGGAAGTTTGCACACGCTGGTTCTACAATCAAGGGACTGTATCTTTCGGTTTTTCGATCTTTTATTTCAATATAATGCGTAATTGCGTTAAAGTAACAATCTTTGGCAGTCAAGCTTTTTTTCTATCTAGCCTATACTTCAATCTCAATCATATTGTCAAAGTGAATCTCTCTTTTACTTCTAAATACATCTCTATTTATAACATCATGCCAACGCCTCTAAAGTTATAGCGTTTACAAGTGCATTACAAGTTTCCGATCTTTGCCGCCAAAGCGGCGCAAATGTTTCTTCAGCGCGTCCGTTGTTTGTAATAATTTGGCACAACTTGTGCCCGCATACAACACCTACACCATACAAATATTTTACACTAAAGTTAACAGAATTTCCGCGACAATAATAATTATTACTATATCGTGACCAAAAACGTTAGAAAGCTTAAAGTCAAAATTGCTATATTGCTGGTTATTTTAATATCCATTCGACTTTTTATCATGTCCAGTACGTTAGTGAAGAAAGTAAAATCTAATTAGTGCTTCGGTACACTGTACTGGTAAATATTTAAGATTTATTTTATCCATTCTTGGTTTATAGGTATTTATTTTGGCAAGAAGAGGGAGGGTTTTTAAAACGTATCAGTTTGGCTATCCACAAAAATCTCACTTTGGACATGAGAGTTTGGGATTATTCAACTATTAAACTTGACTGCGTCAACAAACAAGTGTACAGTTTCGTGCGCAAATTCGGTAATGGGTTCAATATATCTGCAAGTGATTATGATGGCGGGAATCAGAGGATGATCACTAGTGGACAATTTTGGGATTATATACTCGGTGTATTTGATGGTTCGCTGTACTTCATGAATAACGATAAATCATACGTAAAGGAGATGAATCTATCAAGCAGAAATTATATTCGGAGTATTGCGGTGGACAGAAACTACTACTACCGGGACCTGATTGTCGTACACCAGTCTCTCCAACCACTAGGTAAGTTATAATAATACGTATAGTTAGGCTTAAAAAATTACATCTGCATGGTTCCAGTTTTCCAGTTTTATGTAATGAGAAAATTAGGGTCGGCAGGTCGGATAAAATTTTCGTGCTCTTGATGGTTTTGAAAGAACTAGAGATGTATATTTCCTTTGAACGAATGGACCTTTCCCCTTTTACATGAAATTTTGAGAAAATTCAAAATAGGCAAAAATATCTCCACAGCTTGAAAGAGCATCCTAAGTTTAGTAAGATTGCCAAGTTTGGTTGTGAAGTGTTGTAAACTGTAGAAAATATAGCCTTGCAAATTTGGCAAATTTTGTATACATTTGTATTACGCGTAGGAAAATGATAATCAAAAGTATCAACTGATTATCACTTTTCCGCCCGTAATACAAATATATACAAAATTTGCCTACTTCGCAAGGCTATATTTTCTACATTTTACAACATTTCACTGCCGAACTTGGCAATCTTACTAAACTTAGGATGCTCTTTCAAGCTGTGGTGATATTTTTGCCTATTTTGAATTTTCACAAAATTTCATGTAAAAGGGGAAAGGTCCATTTAGGCAATTTGTTGTTGTTTCGTTTGCGCGTCTGAACTATGAAGATTCCGGGACACAAATCGGTTAATATGTACTTTTTTTAGCCTATTGCCTTTTTAGCCTACTTTTTTTAGCCTACTTTTAGCCTACTTTTGAACAATTCGTCTGAAATCAAAGAACCAAATAGTGTCGGTTGATTGCAGGGAAAAAATAGTAGGGTCGCCAAAGAAATCAGTGTTGGTTAGGCAATTGGAACCATGCAGGTATTTTTCGGTCTAATAATTAGTCAACCAGTGCACCATAAAACTATAATTAAAACTATTGATAAAGCGCAGTCATGCAAGTAAAAGCATGATTAGTACGAAAAAAACTTCTTTTTATGATTGACCAGCTTTTGGCCACTGTGCTGTGATTATCAGCAGGCACAAAACGAATGAGATTGCTACACGATACAGAGTAGTCGGCTTGCGATTTCAAGTTATGCAATAATTAAAATCGGAGTAAGAGTGTCTTTTGCGAGGCCCAGCCGAAATTGTCATCGCGTTAATAATTTAAAGCAATTTAATGGGAAATCATTGTTTTCTCCTTGTTTGGTAATGTTAGACCTCTGTATATTATGATCGTGGCTGTTCCTACTTCTTTGTTCGAAGAGGGATTTGTAATTAACACATCTATCAGTGTGTAGGTTTTGTGAATACGTCGATTTCACATGTACTGTGTCCTATTCCAAGGACGGAAATCCAAACAAATACATGTTTGCACCATAAATAATCTTGTTCGCCCCGCCCAATTCTGGTCCCATAAGAACAAGACCTTGTGTTCTTACCGCACTATTGCCTCCAAGCAATTGGAGCTGTCAAATTACTACAATACGTTATACTTCATTACTTTGATGCACCATGCCCTAACATTACGAAGTGCAAAAGGGAAAAACTGCTTGGAAATCCATTCTGATTCAGATGCTTTACGCGCTGATTACAGGATTTTCTCGATACGAACGATCATCAGCGACATCTGAAAAAGACACGAAAACAGCACATCTTTTATCACTTCATCATCTTAACACCTTACATGCAGTCCCTCGTTAAAGTTGAGAGAATAAGGACACTATGAAGAAATGACTTTTCATGTAGTATTATAGTGGTCTATGAGATTTTCGGTATATTGCAGTTTGGGCGATCTGCTTTGCTCTGAAATAGTTCATTTTTATTGTGGATGTATGAGATTGGAAATACTCTTAAGAGAACTGATTCGTCTTCGCTGAGTTCAAATCCAAAATGTTCCCGCTCCGTAGGCCTGTATAAGTTGCTATTTTATCTTCCTTAATTTTTTAATTTTTTTTTTCATTTTTTCACGACACGGAATCACGACATACAATTATGCCACATGAAAGGAAAAATTTCTATTAACCAGCCTTTCATTTATATTAACACCAGCTTTCCAAGACCGTTTTGGTTGAATCATTTTCAGTTATAATCACAAGGATTTTAACGCCACGCCTTTTTTGGCCATTGCTGGTGATCGTCTCCTGAAGAGCGAGGTTAAGAGAATGACATACTAATGGACATACAGAGCAAGTTGTGAACAATTCTTTCATCTGTGACGCCACACCGCTTACAACCACTCATTTTCGCCCCACCATCAAAGCATTCTCCAACAATATCGCGTTACTGTTAGATGAGATTCGTAATTGATTTCTTTATGGACTGGTAGAGGACCTAAACTTCGCTTAATTTAGTTGCAAAAAATCTGCACAACGTCTCGTGTGCAGTGTTAGCTTGTAACGAAATAAATTTACTTCGTTACTTTACCTAAGTAAAAAAATCAGTATTTACTTGAAACGAAGTATTTTTTTATGACGTACTTTTTGCTTGTAACGAAGTAAGATTTTCGGTAAATATTTCCTTTTTCACTTCGTTACTTTTGTTATATTTTGGCAAAGTAAAAAAGTATTTCTCAAAGCAAAGTTAGCAGTGAGCGGACTGGTTTAAATGTGCTTGGCTCATATCTGAGTGTTCTATTACTGCTTTAAACTTTCTATTATCAATTTTTATTTGTCAAATGAAATAGTTTGCGAATTTATATTCTATTTCAGTAGTACTTTTACTTAAGTATATTTTTCTAATACTTTCCTTTGGCTTAAAGTGCCTATATCACTCAGGGGATCTTTACGGATATGAAAAGAGCACAAAAAGTTAGTTAATAAGTCCTTTAACCTTTTTTGATTTAGTTCAATAGTTTCCGAGATATTGGGCGCCAAACATGGCTTTTTCAATAAATTTCTGTGGTGCTTGGGGGACTGGGACTCAGGAACACGAGCATAAACAAACACTATAGATTATATACATTAGGCCAATATAACTAACTAAAATGAGAATTTTTGCAAGTAAAATAAGTTCATTTAGCTCAAAAACGTTCTTCAGTGCTGTCAAAAGTTTCTGCGATTGTGTTAAATGTAAAATCCAGGATGAAACGTACAAAATGACTTCAAAATCGATTTGAAAGTGTCAGAGCCTTCCCATCCTCGTGGATGGAACCTTTCCAAATATCGTCTAGCTAAATGAGAAGGTTGGCATGTTTTAGAGCATACATTGACGAATACGTTTGGAAGCTTGAAGAATATAACAAAGAAATTAATTTTTAGATGAAACGGACATTATATCGTGTTCTTGGTAAGTGAATGAAGAGTTTCTTAATGTATGTAAATGTGGACGGCCATACTGTGTTTATAATTTATACCATATTTTGTGATTAATGTTTTAATAAGTGATTATGTTTTGCAGTTTTAACTGTTGAGATATATAAATTATAAAAGATTCTATGTTAGACTGTTGAAAATCACAATACATTTCATGATCCAATAACTGTACTAGCTCATTGCTGCAATAGACACTTAGGTTATAGTCAGTGTTTGCCACTAATGGCAAATGCCCAACAGTCCAAACCTTGCCAAACAACCTAAACTTGTGCAGATTGGAGTCATGATGACGTCTGCAAGGATCCAAGCCAGCATTCACCCGATTTAGCGGCTGTTTATGAGAGCCTGGTTTGCATGTAGGGCTGGTCCTGTTTACCAGGCAGAATTTGTTAATTTCCTTCATAAAAAGTTTGTAACTTTCATTCTAACTGAGCCAGCTTGTTTATTAGCAATCTCTCTATCAAGCAAAAGTAACTTTTTTAACTGGGCACCAGTAAGCAACTTTTAGTTGCCAGCCCAATTGAACAAGCTGACCTTGTTAACAGAATGAATTTGTTGTGGATAACCTTTCTTCATTTAAAAGCTGTTCTTGATGATCAAGTAATTTTTGAATGAAACATTTTTCCCATACACAGTAGCATGAATTTCACCTTTTGTAAGATTAGAGTAAGTGATGGGCTCTGTTCTGAAATATCACGTACTTGGATCAACTTGACCTCATAGCTAGTTGGCAAACCATTGGACTAGTATATCAAAGGTTGGGGGTTCAATTCGCATCATGATCAGACAAATTTTTCAGCCTGTTTGGTATGGATACACACTCAGGCTAACATTAGAAAAAGTTGACCTAATTATTATTCTATTCTTATTACTAGACCTCATTGTAAGTTGAATCTAATTCAGATGGGGTTTTTTTACATTTAATTTTAGTTCTTGCTTGGTCAATTTGCTTTGCCTTATCCTGAGGATACTGAAAGAATAGATTAATGTACTTGCCGGAAAAATACCAATCAAGGGGCACAAAATCATGTTAACTATGTTATTCTAGTGTTCTGATAGACAATCACAATTTTTGTTTGTTATTTTATATGTATTAACTATTACAAATGCATTAAGGGTAACTGACAAAAAATAAAGATTGTTTTAACACTGGTGTACATAAATATTATTTTCAAAACACGTGGCCACGTCTTATGTAACTTTTTGCTCTATCTAATGCCAGGCGATTTTACTTGTCAAGGGAAGTGCTGCCACCAAATATGCTATATACTGTCCAAATATACTGTCTAACACCTGCGTTACCAGGCTAACCTGTTCTGGTGGGCCAGCCCGCTTACTGCAATAGTCATATATATTTGGAATGTTGATTACATGGCAGCCAGGTTAGCCTGCTTTTCTGATGTCTCGTTTGTCGCAAGCAGGCTAGTCCAGTTTCCCGGGATGAAATTTTCAATGTAATTGTTTCATTCTAGCAAACTGGGATGAAAAATACCTAAAAATAGCACCTACACAGTTTTTTATGTGGACATAAAATGAGTCTATATAATTGCAATCCCAAAGTTGTCTCGCTTAGTTGGGCTAGCCCAGTAAAGCAAACTAGACCAGTCATGTAATCGGCCCAGGTTAACACATGATAATCTTAATAATAAAGGGGAGATTGTCTGAATTGATGCCAGCTATTTTGATAAAGAGATACAGAAGTTAATGACAATATATAAAGCATGCAATAATTAAAATTATATTCTCCTCCTAATATTCATATCCTTTGAAATCATTATCTGTCCTTTTAAAAGCTACAGGTACCATGGTAAACAGAAGAGCACAGTGGTATTATGTTGCCTTTTTTACAACCATGGACTGATCTGGTGAATCTCATGTATGCCACTGGTATAAGCACCTAAAATTACAAAGAATTCCACCATACACTTTGATCACAGATTATAGATAAGACTATATCTATAATAACCTATAATCTGTGCTTTGATGTGTTACTTGCCTCCATGAGACAAACCAGTGATCTGTTGCAGTTCAAAAAGACTTTTTGTCTTGACAAGGTGCATTAACCTGTTGCACTATTGCATTTCTATAACAAAAAGGAACTTTGATAGTAATTGACTATAGTGTGGTAACTTGCCCCTCACAGAAATATGTCCAAAGTTAATAAAAAACATGAAGTTAATACTTCGAAAATTACAACTTCTTTCAACCAACTTACATGTAACCATATGTTTGTCCAACACAGGTTTTCAATTTAGACTATACAAACAGTATCAAATCCTGCATATTATGCCTCTATCAAAATTTATTGTTTTTTTAATAAAACTACAAAGTGTGAATCTAAAATACACACATAAATAATATAATGTGAACGTCACACGATATTTACAAATAGAAAATATTCGTTTCACTTACCAAGAACTAACACAATTATGCCGATTTCATCTAAAAAATAACTTTTTTACATCCCTGTTTTATTCTTTTAGCTTTTTAACGTATTCTTCGATCAACCATACTTCGTCAGTCTAAACTCCAAATGCCAACTTTTTTCATGCTCGACGAATGCTCGACTACACTATGAAGACTCACTTTCAAATTTGATTTTGAAGTCGTTTTGTACGTTTCAAACTCGATTTTATATTCAGCGCAATCGCAGGAACTTTTGTCAGCACTGGAGAACGAGTTTGAGCTAAATAAACTTATTTTTCTTCCAAAAATCCTCATTTTAGTAAGTTATAGTGGTGAAATGTAATATAATCTATAGTGTATGTTTACGTTCGTGTTCCTGAGTCCCAGTCCCCCAAGCACCACGGAAATTTTTTCAAAAACGCCAAAAATGCTATGTTTGGTCCCCATATCTCGGAAACGATTCAACTAAATCAAAAACTGTTGAAGAACTTTTTAACTAATTTTTGGGCTCTCTCCAAATCCGTAAGGATCCCATGAGTGATATAGGCACTTTAAGTAAAATTTTCAAGCAATTTGCGGAACACTGCTCGCGTGCCTCCCTCAAAGGCGTATTGGATACAAAGAGATACTTGCTCCACTTTGCTCATGTCTGACGTCTCGTCAGCGTTAATGATTCTGTAATAGCCATTACTTTTGATATCACGTGTAATCCTCTGTAGCACCAAACTCGATAAGATTTCAATGAGCTCGTTCTGTATTTCTAGTGATATTCACTTGTTTTCTAACCCAATGTAAAACCAATGTGTTCTGGCCTTCAACAAGCGTCACTTGCTACACGTGATAAACTTTCGAAATTTTCTAAATTTAGAGAGTTCTATGGCTCTTTCCAGTTTTTAAAATCAAACTAATATGCGTTTGAAATCCTCTCCAAGGAAAGTATATTCACGCTGGTCATCTTTACTTTCATAACTTATCCACGGACATTTCTTCTACCAGTTGGTGTTGAATTTTTGTGAGTGTGTAGCTTTCATTTCCAATGCGGGTGATTTGGCGCCCTGGAGATAATGAATCTGGTTCCCTGGATTGACCTGGTTGATGTTTGCGTTGCTTATCCTAGATTCATCTCTGTTCTCTGTATCTGCAACTGCCTCGTCAATTACACCTGAACGAGATTAAATTTCAAAATACTTTGCTGGAAAGAGGGAACGGTTTTTAGTGAAACTAATGCCCTTGTTCCCAACAGTGTTCTCGCTGACGTCATATCTAGGCCTTAAATGCACATGCTGTCATTTTGGATTTGATATATTTCTAAAGTTAAGTACATTCAAAGAACAAGTGTCTGTAAATATCACCCGGGCTGGTGCAAAATGTGAAAAATTGAAATCTCTGAAACTTGGTCAGTTTGAAGTTATATGTGAGTTATGTCTCATTATATGATTTTTATCTCGTCCACTTTTGTTATTTTCTCGGAAAACAGTATTTCTGATTGGGGGTCTCAAAACGGGTTTTTCCAACTCAATGTCACAGTATACAGTGAGCAAACTTATACAGAAATCAGAGGAACTATGTCAACAAAAATATAGTTTTGAAGAGAACACTGAAATTAAACGGATTCTGCGAGTTTTATCAATATATCTTGCAGTCTTAAAATTTTGTGAGATTTTGAATATTAGCTAATTTTCGGCTGTTTGTTATATGCATATATTGCCTAAATCTAATAAAGACAAAAATCACTCAATGGCATATGCTACATCTTCCAAACCAATGATCAGGTGAAAAAGGATTGTCCTACTTGGCCAACGTGAAAAATTTTTTTTGGGCTATTGAAATGGAAGAATTATACAAGACCTCGAATGTGTGACACTTGGGTTAAAAATAGCCGCAAATTATACAAAGGTCAAACGAGGTAAACATTGAACATGACTTGGCAACCTCCAGATATTCACATCAAGTGCCCTAATTTTATATTTTCTGTGACCCCTAGAACATCTAAATCGAGTGTAACTTGATACAACATTAAAACGGGACGATTGATTTAACTCACCAGTCAGTATAAAGAGCAACGCGCATTCGCGCACGAGCCAAACTTTGGTGAAAATTACGTTTTACCCAACTTAGATGCTACTGGCGTTCCTCATATGTTTACCGAGAGTCTTTCTAACACCTAAACGCCCCACTCATTGCTTTCAGAACAAGAAAACGAGTCAACTAAGTCTTACAGGCAAGTTATATACGGTAATCTACGGTAATCATATGATGGGATGGACAAGCTGACATTCACGTAATACCACTTCTTGGGAGCAATGGTATGCTGCCTCTTCCTCTGCTGCCGTGAGGTCGTATTGGTCGAGATTCGGTTGTGTGCTGCTGTTCTTTATTTTTTCGCCGTTCGTGAAAAGTAGGACTGAATCTGTTGTGGGGTTAAAAATGTTTCCACAGTGAATCTTCTTGTGCCTTTCACATTGTTTGTGTGGCGCATATCTTGAGATACTTGAGTTGGATCCACCTTCTTGCCTGTGTGCTACCCTATCCCAAACTTGTCATCAAGGTAAGTCTTCGGGTTGACATTAAGGGAGCAGTGTCACGCTGTGCGCACCTCTGCTGTGCATAACAATAACCGGTTCGAAAACAGTCGGAAATGGCTCGGACGATACAACCGCTATTATTTCGAAGCTGTGTAATAAGTTCTGAGGTAAGGCAAAATATGCATATTTTACAAATGTTTTACATATTTTTTTGTAACCCCATACAAGTCAACTGAACAGTGATATACCTGTTTACACAGAGAAATCGCTGTAATTGCAAGAGTTCTTGCAGCATTAAAAAAAAGCCAAATTCAACAAGAGGTTGTCCGTGCAAAGGTAGAGGAGTAGCGTGTTCGGAAGAATGTCATTGTGGCACACGTGCATAACCTTGCCAAAATAAGGTAAAACAATCCAAACTTTTCAAGGTTTACACCCTTGCTTATATTGCTGGATTTATACTAAATAAATTGTCTGATTTTGGTGTAGGGAACGACCGATAAATCTGAGAGACAAAACCGCAAAGCCGCTGGGAGTACAAGACAAGAAGATTTTTGCCTTACCGTCTCGTCTACAGATTCGGAGGAGATACAAAGGGAAAAAGAACACGAAAATGTTAGGGTACGTACTTTTTACCATAATATATTATTACTCATCATAGTATTTCATAATACTAAAGAACAATTGATGACTTCATCTCATACATATAACAGCATATATACAATTTTTTGTTGGAATTGTGCATTACTATTGATAACTAATTTTGTTTTACGGTATTTATTTCAAAAATTTATAGCTACACTAGATGATAATATGGTGAAACAGCTAGGTATTCGCAGTTTACGGAGAGGTATTGGTAGCATGGACTACAATGACACACTACTAATAATTGAGAATGACCTTGATGAAGATGATCAGGATGCAGAAAGGTTAGGGGAGTTTGGTGAATCGTCCCATGACAGTCCATTGAACTCTGGTACAGACCCTTCTCAGAGTCAGACCCCTTCTCAATCACAGAACCCAAATCCAACACTAGAACCCACACTTGAGTCTGTACCAGATTGGTGCACGTGTGGCAAATGCATGCAGACCAATGCCACAACAGGTCGAAAATAAATGTTGCAAGCAAAAGAAATGCGTAACCCTAACTTCTCGTTTCGCAAAATTATGCCTTGATCCTGATGTGTTGGAGCTTTGTATCGGAGTGATATACGTAATGATAGAGAGAGAACAACAGCACAAAAGCATTTCGCAAAGCTGCTTATAGACAGTCTATTTTGGCATTCCATGGCCATCTGGGCAAAGGGAATAGACGAGTTTGTCCATCCTGTGTGGTTTTAAAAATTAGAGAACGTTATCCATCAGTTACAGGTGTTTACTTGGGATATAGAGACCATTAAGTCAAATATACAGTAGTACAAACATTTGGGTAACAATAAATAGGGTTCACTAGCTTATGGTGCAGTTTCATTTCGATGATTTTCCACTTGCAAATCTGCTTTTTCTTTGGACAATTTCCTTTGTTGCAGCGGGAGAGATGTGGGCTATGGGTAGGGATACAAGGGCAGGGTTGCTCTCTTTAAAAGAAATGTGTCTTGTCACACTGTCTCCATCATTTACTCTTCTGTTGAATATTCTGGATATGAGTACTGTATTGTACTCATAACCCTTTTCAACATTCACAATCTTCACATCCCATTGCCCGGTTCTTGGGTTGTATTTTCTTGTTATGAGTTTTTGTCCAGACTTGGTCTTTGCTTGGGGAAGATTAGCATGATAATTCCAGTCAATTGCTATCAACTGTTTCATGGCTTTATATGCATTGTATCTGAAGTTAAGATTTAAGGACTCTTAAAACAGCTTATTTTTATTTTTCAATAATGTAAAAATATGCCAACAATCCCCAAAACACAGCTATGAATACACCAACCTGAATGGCACTCGCTTTGGTGTGTACACCAAGCTTAAACTGTTGGCACATTCAATGCTACCAGTGTGCCTGCAAATAGATAATATACAGTAATTGCACTGGATTTACCAGATAGACTATGGCTGCCTTCCAGTTGGGTTTTATTGTTAGTAATCAATACAATTATATCAGAAATTTCATCATGCTAAAAACACCAGTGCGTAATGCGATCTGCTTTCTATTTCGTAAGGTTATTAATTAACATTCATAAAAATATATTTGTATAACCATTATTTATCTAAATCGTGTATAATACTGGAAGCTAGCAAGCAATTCTGGGTTGAGAACAATTTTCTGAAGCTCAGTGTGGTCTTGGTCATGACGGTAAAACCAGGTCAGAGTTTGGTCATGTTCATCCTCCTCGTGATCACATTCCACTTCTAGCTATTTATGCACATTGCACACATGATATAATAACCCAATTTACTTATCCTAAATAATAGACCAGCCAGAACTACAATTACATGTTTAAATCAAACAACTTGGCATCAATGCCAAGGCTTAAAGAATGTATCAACATCAGTGGGAACCAATAAGCCAGGGGATGGTCATGACATGAAAACACTGCTGTTGATAGATGCAACAACCTTGGATTGTCTACAAGGCCTAAAGGGTCTATTCTAGGAAATGTACAGAATAATTTGACTATTTACACTGTACATATGCAAGTAGTATAAATAATGAAACAAAATAATACCTTCATAACTTTTAAGGCTTCTAGGTCAGAAATGGTTTCATCCTTCCTGCATGTGCTGGCACAGTATCAGAAATGTTTAACAATGTGAGATGACCAGCCTTTAATTTTACTCATACGTTTTGGCTTGCCCAACTTAAACAAGAAACAATCATGTTAAAATTTACATACCGCTGCATATCAATTTTGAATATCATTGAAATATGAAATATATTAAACCCATGCTCCCAATGATGAGTAAAATCATCTGGTGTCATACAGAATAAAAGAATATTGGGTAAATTTGGATGCATTACCTCTAACTTCATCTTTTTACTCTGTGTAACACCAGGCAATTTTAATTGTCATGGGAAGACTTGCACCTACATGTGAATTAATAAACATCACATTTAAATCAAAAGAATTTTCAGGATTGGTAATAGAGAGCATATGAAAATGACTTACAAAACTGCTGTGCATAATTGTATTGCGAGCACAAAAAATTTATAACTGAATAACAGCATACACAACTAAGTAGAACAACACATTGTGGGGTGATATATCACACTCTGAATTAACACTCATTCCCTCATGTTGATAAACTTCCATAGATTCTGGCATATGTTCTCCTTTGTCAACAATTGGAGATATTGAGGGTAAGGTCTAAGGATCATCAGTACCTTGCTTACATGGAGTAGAGGTTTGCCCAACGCCTAAATAAATCAGTCGCGATTTATTCATTTAAATTGGACGCAGAGGCGTTAGGAAAAGTATAAAATATTTTAATATGTAAATTTTTTATACTGCTTGACTTGCATATTTGACATCATATAATTTGCGTTCATGTTGTCCGCTTGAATTCTATCGTTTCGTACGTAGCCTCGAAACATTAACATCTGACCTAAACGTATATGAATCATATTCCCTATAAAAGCGCTTCAAATCTACTGAAAAGCAACAGAAAATAAACAATGAAACTATACACACCTTCTGCGGTATTCTGGTGATAATAAATGAGCCGCAAATTCACTGTCGGTACTAGAACCGTATCCAGCCTCATTTTTCGCGTCTTTCCACGATTTAAAAATCGTTACTGTCACATAAATTTGTTTATGTTGACTATTCCAAACTAATTGTGCGCTGTTAGAACGTTCATATTTTCTTTTTTGGCCTAAACTCTTTCGCTTTCCCACGTGCGTCGCACCAGTGATATCACCAGGCGCAGTTTGCCATCTTGGATTTACAAACTTGAAAAAATACAAGTGTAGAATTTCAAGTTTGCGATGCGCAGTAGGGGTGCGCACAGCGTGACACCGCTCCTTTAACGCGTACTGTGGACTTTGTTGATTTCAGTGCCCATCCCTCTTCGAGGTTTTTCTGCAGTGTTGATAAAGGCACAGCGGGCCGGGTATGTGGGAGTGTTCACTTGAGCCCTGAACTAATTGCTCGTTATACATCAGTTTAGCCATATCTTAGAGTGAATAACGTTTACTTCCATTTCACATTTGCCATATAGCAAGTGTTGTTCTAGGTTTCAATGCCGCTGGAATGTTTTCTCACATCATTCCCATGGACATGAATACAACTGGACTTCATTTAAATCTGCTACAGACAGTGTCTCCATAGCTGGTGCCTTTTGCTGCTCTTTGGTTTGCTGGGTGCATTTCTTTATCGAAGAATATTATGGACGTCTGCAAAATTTCCAGAAGAAAACGAGCAGTTTTGAAAAGACGCATTTTGTACTAGGCTGCTGTCAATTGAAAGAGGAAAGTGAATAAATATAAAGTTACACTTTGATAGAAACGCAATTCAACCCAAGATTTTATGTACCTTGCATAGTGGTCAAAGAAAGTTTCCTTCCACTACCCATGTCACATGCTTTCCAAATTGTCGATGCTTCGTCACTGTATGAGAAGATATTGTAGGTACTAATACCATCCAGTTTTCCTTGTCCAGTCTTGGTCACTTGCTGTTCGATATTGGAAAGTACAGCAACTCTCGCACCTCTTACGCCACCATGAGACGCTATAGATTCCTCAAAGTCTGTAGCGGTGTTGACGTTATTTCCGTCTTCGACGTCGCGCAAAACAGCCTTCACAGTAGCGACTTTTCTATCACATGGCCCTTTCACACCTTGTGGGTCGCTGAAATCAACTCTGAACACTTTGATCCCTGTTGATTCTTTCATTAGACGACATGATGCCAGCATTTCTACG
This sequence comes from Muricea muricata, assembly GCA_963855995.1. NCBI lineage: Eukaryota > Metazoa > Cnidaria > Anthozoa > Malacalcyonacea > Plexauridae > Muricea > Muricea muricata. The sequence continues at coordinate 24,186 of CAWLCR010000066.1, forward strand.
CTGTGGGTAACAGCCAGCGTTGTAGTGGCGCAAAAAAGCTTTGGTGAATTCTGGGTGTTCTTTTTTTAGTGAACGCAGTGTGTGGTTAAGAACACCTACAACAGCATTGCTATCATGGTTGCAGTTATGTATTATGTGCACAAACGCTTGTTGTTGTAATACTCTTACTGCCTTTCTCATTACCACGCAAACCAGTCGATTTGAGGTTCTCTGTATCTTCTTGGCAAAAACTTCATTGCCCAGTTCTCTGTAACAAGAACAGATGATTCATCGGTGTTTTTCGACAGTTCTAACCGAGCGTTGTCTTGCTCAATTTATCTAAGTTGGTTGGCTTTCCACGCGACATAATTGCTTTAGAAGCTTGATTGTACGGATTGTACGGAAAGAGTAAGTTTGGTACTCCTTAGGATCTGTGACACAAGGTAACCATAACTCTATTTCCTGAAGTTTACCACACATTGGGCAACGGTGGTTGCCTTTTAGAAGGGTTTCTTTTGAATTACTTAACGCAAAAGGAATGCAGTGATCAGCGACATTTGATTCCTTCGTGACGTGCACCTACAAGCACAAAAAATGGCACTGATTACCTATCACATAATGATCATCTGTTATGCATTGAAAAATATCAAATGCGGGTGAACTTGCCATAGCTTACCTTACAATCTGTTTTAATATATAGCTTCACAGTCTTAAGTGCTTCTTCACATGAAGAAATCATCTCTCTACTAGCCCCGTTGTCACCAAGCCTTTTAAGGATAGAAATCAGATCGTCAAAATCTTTCGCACATTCGGCGGCGATGTAATCTAAACCATGTACCTACTTGCGCACCATTGCCGTGCACGCTAGAATACTAGGCATTGACGATTTGCTGAAGGGCTTGAAATTAATTTCAGTGCAGTACTGTACATACTGGTCCACTATATACTAGGAAATCATCATTATGATGGTGTTGGGTGTTTCCAGAATTTTGCTATTTCATAGTTTTAATTAAGTGACGCTGGGCAAATGGTAAGTCCTGTGCAATAAGTGGACTTGTGATAAATGACAAAACATTGTCAAGTTGGGAAAGGCTTACTTTTATTCTGCGACTCCTCACTGAAGGCAATGGCACTCCACGACCGTACTGCATTTTATGTTGACGAGCTGCTTTTATTTCGTAGTCGGTAATGCCTGATTTTAAATAAAAAATAAGGTATATTTGAACACATGTTTCAAGAGTATCGTTTATGAAATTAAAAGGGTACTGTGTCGAGCATTGAAATACAGCACGCGTGCATTCGTGGGCGGCAGAATACACTATAAGAGATTTTTACCCGGTATGTACTGTCGTATTACATGATATGGTACTAAATCGGCCATGACAAACAACACTGGTCTGCGAGTGTCCCAGCTAGTAGTATGGTCATAAGCATTGGCCAAGGCACGAAGATCTTTGTATCTAAATAATTTTAATCTGTTTTAAACGCCTTCTCCACTGACTTATAATTCTTCAGAGCTTTTCTAAGGTAACCTGGACCTTTTGGTGGAATGACATGAAACGAAACCACAACAACATCTTTGGCTTTACCAATGCGATCGTTCTTGGTTCGCATACTTAGGTGCTCCCAGTCTTTTTCGCTATTTTTACTGGTCGTTTGCTACTTGCACAAAGAAATTCATTCGGCTTTAGACGTTGGATGGTTGCATCATCGCCACATTCTTTCTTTTTTGATGATGCATCACTTGAACAATTGCTGCTATTCCCGGATTGAGTTGAATAAGGAAAATATGTCTGCGTTTCGTTTGCTTTGATGTCAAGGTTTCTCATAATTTCTGATAGCTCTGTCATTTAATCGTTCTCCAATGAACAAAAGTAAGAGAATGGGAAGATTTCGAAAATTCCAATCAGTCAGTTATTTACTTATTTATCCAGACATTCATCACACATAAGCTCTCACCAAGCCGACAAGCCTGAGCCGACAGGGTTTACAATAGCTAAAATGATGAGTTCAAAAAAATGATGAACGGCCTCACAAAGTAAAAATGAAACGAATTCTAAACGTACGTGAGGCAATTGGAACAAGAACTTGCGTTTTGTAGAAAGTTACTTTGAATGATGATGAGTGATTCCTCGATCACCTTTTACTTTTTTTTGTGCTCAACCCAAATTGGGAGACAAGTGCAGAACTTTTTGAAACATCGCCATCTTATGCCAAATGTATCACGCTGACGTGGATAAATAGATAATGATTGTTGGGCTGTATTGACTTCAAAGACTCAAAACGTTGAAAGCAAACATAATTATCTGTTTGGGTCAAAACCATTAGATAACTGACAAGAAGCTGCAAAATTTACATCGTATTTCATTAACGTAACCATGAATATACCACAAAACTACATTATTTTTACATTAAACATTATTTATCGCCCCCCTGCATATATTAAACGATCATCGGCAAACTGTTTGTCGCGTTGAGCTCGGTTTTCTGTGCTGCCCAGTAATACAAGACCAATCAAAGCCTTTATGACATGATTATAGCTATGTGCTCAGTTGTTAGCACATAGCCGTTTTATTGTTTTAATCAATTTTTAATAATTAACAAGCAAAATTATTAAATAATAACTATATAACATTTAGCACAGAAAAGGTGGGGTATTACTAACGCCCACCACACATAACATATCTATATAAGTTCTACATCAAGCTTACAAAACGGGGAGGAGGGTGGGTAAAATTTATCTCGTCCAAGTTCTTGATGTGCACTGCAGCCCTCGTGGAATAGGAAAGGAAAAGTGGCTCGTTTCACCACCAATAAATACCGGATCTTCAAATCACATGACTGTACTTAAATTAACTTACGCGCGCAAATAACCTATTTCGCATAATTACTTCCAATTATAAATTATTACAGGAAGCAATAAAAACTCTTACTGCCGTGGCAATAAGCCCCTTTTTTACACGATGGAATGCAAGTTGATTGGAGGGGCCAACAAGCGCGGCGTAAGTATCTTCGGTTTTCGGGGCATACAATCCCATCCGAACAAGAAATTAAAATTGGGACCTATGACAGCAATCAAACATGCATGGATTTGTTTGCATTTGTAACTGGAAAATAACAAGGAAAAAGTGTTCCGAACAAGTTTTAGGTCCTGCCGGGTTTATTAATTGAAAGAAATATGGCAATAAAAATTATTCTTGTCTAATTTGTACGAGCATCAAAAATACTGTATGTATATGGTTTGTTTACGAATTTTCATTAGATTTCTTATTTTGTGAAAGATTTGGCATTACTTTCATGCGAATGCTCTCGTTACCGGCCATCTTGGATATGCATATCGTTCTATCGTCAGATATACATGACGTCAAAAGCAGGGTAATATTTGTCTTCACATTTCTCACTTTTCTAGGTATTTTATTACAAAATCTTAAGTATTGGAATCTGGGACATTTTAAGTTGAAACTCTAACAACGCATACAATTGGCTGCTGGTCGCGATTTTTGTAATGTTTACCCCTGTTTGTGAGGTCACTTAATTAGATCTAATTATGAAACAAGATCACGGACAGCTTGCGTTTTTTAAACCAGCTAATGAAAATCTGTAAACGCACTTTCGAATTTTTTTATAGATTCTTACAAATTAGACAAGATAATTTTTATTTCCATATCCCTTTAATAGACCTTATGCAAAATGACGTCACAAGCCTTGAAACGCGAAAGGAATTTCTGTCTTAGTAGTCACCGCGCGAATAATGGCGGGAAACGTGCCTGGCATCAAGACTTGTGACGTCATTATGCACAATGTCTATTGCCGTATTGTATAATATACTTCTGAAATTCATTAATAATTCATGAGTAATTTAGTCAATGACAAACGCCCATTTCAGCACGAGATGCGACTTGGATAACCTGGTCAAACACCATCAAACAGAGCACAACAATAGTCCATTTTGCATATGTAATTAAGATATTCGATGAAAATCACTAGTGATCTTCCTCAAATATTCTAATTACGCATGCAAAAATCAAGTCAGCAAACAAATTCACACCCAGAATTGCTTTAATTGTAATGTTTGTCGTCTACAACATATATAATGCGATAATTACGATATCCTTGTTTAGAAATTCTATTCAAATCAGCAAACCAAAACATCCTGTTAGGTCTCGATTAATTTGAAAAGCCATATGAACAACTAGCCTCCGAGCAGGCCCACGGAGGGGGAATAGTAGGCCTGCAAGGAAGACGTTGTATTTTGTAAAACGCCCCCTTTTATAACACGCCCCATTCACACGGCAATTGTCAAAAAAGAACCAATTACAGCAACCCAAAAATTAAACATACACGCATCAAAATGTAGCGGGGTTTGCTCTGCTTTATTCTGAATGAAAACAATAGCTGGATTAGCACCAAACTACGAATAATTTTTCATCGTTTGTCGACTAAATTTGGAACCGGCAAATTGGGATGAATTTTAGCAGAAAACCTGCCTTTCAAATTTGCCGAGGAAGTCGTCGAATACCTCAAAGCATATTATGTGTATTCTGTCGGCGTTATAGATAAATCGTCTCGCTATCAGATTGTGAAATTCGTGCGGGTGGAAAGTACGAAATTTGTTGAACTTAAGTCGTTTAATTTAACTGATTTGGTAAGAACTCGACGAAAGAAGGGAATGCAAAGGACAATTTAATATCGTGTGGTTGGCGTCTTCTGTTGCGCCGTCTCAGAGAAATAGGAAATGATTACACGATATCTTCAACGTTGAATATTTCATTATTTCTCTCAAATACATCTTGGACTAGCTTGCAGAGCAATCACCCACGTTGCATTTGAACAAGGTCAAAAATAAGTACTGCAGCAAGTGGTTTAATATTTGTATCAAATACACTGTAGCTTAAGTGATCATAACTTTACTTTTAAATTACACGTCTTTACACTGTTATTCATGGTAAATATAGCATGCTTTATAACATTTGTAACAATGTTAAAATGTTACATCTTGCAAGTTACTCAACATTACAGATTGATGCCTGCCGTTTTACAGTGTTACACACTGTTGCAGAATGTCACACCTTGGGTTTATTGCGTTTAAACTGTGAAAAATCAAGCTATAGGCAACTCCAAAAATGAGCAATGCGAACGCACTGTTTAACTTTCATGACCAGTGTTTATACATTTCGGTAAATGTCTTATTTGGAACGTGCTGGGCTGAGTAAACTCCTCGTAAACACAATCTGATGTGTATCGCGATCGGCTCTAGCGATTATAAATCCATCAACACTAACACACCTTTGCATTCTTGCTCGTTCTTGATTAAAAAGGAGACAAGACTCAATTTGAAGCTAATCACGAGCCTCTGCAATAAATATATTGTTTGAATCCATCTTGAAAATTTTCTAATTATAGTATCCAACAGCAAACAGCCAATCAGAATGCTGCGTTCGTTAGCGAACGCGGCGGGTACAAAATACACTGTCATCCTCGCAGGCCCACTATTCCCTCTCCTCCTTAGGCCTGCACGCAGGCTATATGAACAACTCGAGCTCGTTTTACACCGAGATATCCAAACACTCGAAAATAATGGACAAAAAGCGCTTTACGCTTGTGTATTCACCATTATCTTGTCGTGTTTGGAAATCCCGGTGAAACACTCGCCCTCATATATTACTTCTGTAGGTGTTCGAGATTGCGTTGATGTAACAGCCCGGCTAGCCTTTCTCGAGGCCAAGAGCTCGCTTGAGCAAGGCGAGGTCTATCCTTGCCGGTGTTACGAGAGTAAATGTGAGTGTAAAGATTCTCGCGTTTCGGTCCGGTTTCACTCGCAACAAATATCAGTGTGACCCAGATACATATATAAACTATTTATTTCTTAAATTTGTCAAACAGATAATTAGCGTCTCTATAATTTAATCAGATTATTATATAATTATATATCATGTCAGTTCAACTTATCTCTCTTCTATGTCTGAGCACAACTCTTTCGGTAATGGTTCTTTCTTGACTTTCTTCAGTAAGAATCTTTAACATCTTTATAGCAAGTATTCACACGGCATAAGGCCTTACACAAATTGTGTGTAGTTGTTAAGGCACTAAGGTCTTTCAATCCAACTCCCAACACTACACTACACACTAACACCTAAGTTAACAATGCTGAAGAAGATTTGTGCTCGACTTTTATGGTGTTTACAGGGGAACTTATCATAAATTGTGTAGTCATTTCCTTGGGAAGTTTTTAGAGTGTTTTTGAGTCTTGAATCTTCGTATTGATTAATTGTTACGTATTTGTGGTAACTTGTCATGTCCGATAATGTAAGGTATTTGCTTGCTCATGCATGCAAGAACTTCCCATGCGTAGAACTTAAAGGAACTTCCCATATCTAAGTTCCTTAGCTATTTTATGTATAAACTATCTTATTCTAAAACTAATAATACATTATATTGTTATTTTACATAAAGTGTCATATACATGATATTCTCTATCATGTAACATGAAAGGGCTCAGGAGAACTTGGATTGACTTCGATTGCTACTATAAAAATATGTATATCTGCTCCGGTATTATAAACATGCATGCAAATTACGTTTGTCTTGTGTATATACACTGTTAATTTTAAGGAGTAGATACTACTCCAATTTTAACTCCATTTTTAGAGTACTTTTTACTCCGCTAATAAAGTATAATTTACCTTTACAGAAGTTAAAAGTACTCTAGTTTAAAACTTTACTCTCAGTATGGAGTAAAAAATAACCGAAAAGTGGAGTAATTTTTATTCCTATGAGAGTTAAAAATACTCTAATTTAGAACTTACTCTCATTTGGGAGTAGAAAATATACTAAAACTGGAGTAAATTTTATTCCTTCATGCGGGTGAGAACTACTCTTTTTCAAAATTGTGCTCTCTTGTTCAACAAGCAACAACAGTAAAACTGCAACATATAAAGCAAGAAAATTTTGATGAACATAACACATTAGTCATGGGTACAAGGTCAAGGATAATATGTGTAATTATTTTAAAGCTCATGCAAATTACGTTGTGTCTTGTGTATATACACTGTTAATTTTAAGGAGTAGATACTACTCCAATTTTAACTCCATTTTTAGATTACTTTTTACTCCGCTAATAGAGTATAATTTACCTTTACAGGAGTTAAAAGTACTCTAGTTTAAAACTTTACTCTCAGTATGTAGTAAAAAATAACCGAAAAGCGGAGTAATTTTTATTCCTATGAGAGTTAAAAATACTCTAATTTAGAACTTACTCTCATTTGGGAGTAGAAAATATACTAAAACTGGAGTAAATTTTATTCCTTCATGAGGATGAGAACTACTCTTATTCAAATTAAGCTAACTCTTAAGCAAATTGTGCTCTCTTGTTCAACAAGCAACAACAGTAAAACTGCAACATATAAAGCAAGAAAATTTTAATGAACATAACACATTAGTCATGGGTACAAGGTCAAGGATAATATGTGTAATTATTTTAAAGCTCACGTCATTATATGATCACTCATAATTTATTGTAAGCACATTCAGTGATAGATTATAACTTAGCTAAGTTAAATATCATTCCAGTTCTTGCAAGAATTTATTTATTGCCACTCTCTTCTTGGCTTCTCTGCCGTAGTCTTTTGCATCATTGCAGCTTCCTAGTTTTTGGTACTTCCAAGTACTCAATGTTAAACACATGAAAACAACTTACGAGCAGGACCAATGCATTTATCCATTGTGGTTGAAGCATTTAATTTAATCAGGATCATGCCTTCTCCAGCAGTATATATACAGCAGCTTTGGTTTTCCAAACATGGTCAATGAAGCTAGGTTGAATTTCATCATTAATGAATTGTTTGTCCTGTGTGAATTTAAGTAAGATGTTAGCAAGTTTTACAATAAATTTATGGATAAAGTTTCTGAAACTTTCTCTGATCGTAAAATTTATTAAACACGATCTTTCGACTGCCAGCCTGCAGTCTTCGACAGGCAAAGTGATTTACCACTTTACCTGTCAAAGACTGCGGATTGGTAGTCGAAACGCGCATCAAGCATTTTTAAAATTTATGGCTATTGGACAACATATCTCTACGAACCAGACCTCTATATTTATAGGATCAAACTATCTGAAGTTTCAAATATGTTTAATATAAATACAATTGAAGGAAGTTGTCCAAGGAATACATGACACTGAGTTACAGGCAGAACTGAACCTCTGTATGATATACTCACTCTGCCAAAAGTACAGCCTTGGTATATGGTGTATTTTTATGTTTAGCCTGTTTGTGAAAAAGCCTTCTAGCTAGATTAAACCTTTGTTAGTTACTATTTGGCATTTCCTTCGCATCTACTCGACTAACTGATGCATTATAAACTAAATATTCATTTACCTGTGCTTTGAACTGTGACACCATTTGACTCCCTTGACGACGAGAAGTCCATATTACAATGGCAATGCTATATGGCTTACTGCGTAAGATTTGCGGCATGAAAAGGCCATTTTCTTTAGAAACCCTAGACAGAAACAGTTGGTAAATACAAAAGAATACTTATTAATATAAATTCAACTTTGTGATGTAACATTACTGTCGCAAATACATATATATATAGTCGCTATAAAATGAAGGCAACCGCCATTAACTTTGCATGCAAATAAACGCTTCAATACCCCACAAATTCACAACAAATTTAAGCCATTAAGCATGTACGACACTTACCTAATAAAATATCGTGTAAATCTGCGATAATTGGTAGTATTTCATGGGTTTTTTCGTCGAAATTTCATCAATAGTTCCATTCAAAACAGTATTCATCTCTCAAAATTCAAATATGACGCGCTTCACAAAACGCGCAAAGCCTAATGGGCATTCCAAATATGGTAAAGCATGACTACTGATCTCTATTAACCAGGGGAGTGTTATAGGAGAGCGCTTGCAACAGTTGTGAATATATAGTAATGATGGTTATGCGCTATAACAGTTTAAGAATGTAATCTATAATGTAAATATTTTAATTCATATTTGCTTAAACACATTATTCTGTCATGGTGCATTTTACTCATTTATGCGTGGAAATTGACTCACAAGAATGCATTACTTAATTCGGTACGTTGACTCCTTTTCTGGAGGGAAAGTGCAGGACTAAATACACAATCTAGATTCATATTAAACTATATTAAGATTAATATCAATCTAGTTTTTCATATCTCTGAGGAATTCTCTGAAATTGATACACAATAACTACTCCAATACTTCTATTCCTTTTCAAGAGTACATTTTACTCCATTAGAAGAGTTAGATTGACTCCTAGCGTAGTAAGAACGGAATTAAGATTACTCCTAGAGTAAAAATAATGGAGCAAAACATACTCCAATATTTGAACTCTTTTTTGGGAGCATATTTTACCCCTGCAGTGGAGTAATATTTACTCTTAGTAGAGTAAAACATTTAATGTGGAGTAGTTTTAACTCTGATTTCAGAGTGAAATATACTCAATATTTTTTACTCCCCAAAAGAGAGTTATTTTAACTCCTACGGTAGAGTTAAAATTACTCCTCAGAATTAACAGTGTAGGCCATTTTATAAGGCAGGCTAGCCCAGATTGGTTGTATAGACTGCTAGGCCTGGCTGCTTTCTAGCCCATCGTTGCCAACCGGACTTTTATCATCATACAAGAATGCGTCATCACTCCCCCTGGCTGCTCTCGCCAACAAAAGTTCTGATTCTAAATTGAGACTTCCATCAGTACAATTGAGAGACCTTAAATGACCTTTCACGTCCTTGTAGCACTCTCCAGCAGTTCTAATCGTAACCTCTGAGGGATTTGAAATACTAGCTCCGCACGATCCACCGACAAGTTTTTCATATGCACAACACAGTGAAGCCATCATGTTATAATACATGCATGCGTGCGTGTAAATGCTGCTTTACTGTGCAATAATTATACCTCTGTTCAGCTAGCGTCTTTACTATGTATAGCTTGTGACCCAACCTTAATGTTTTATTGTTTTTTCTTCGTATATAAAATAGTCCGCATACGCGAGAATTTTAAGCTAAAGTGAATGTGGTGGAAAGCTATTAACTTCTGTCAAATCGCAACAGTTTAGTCAACTTTTATTGGAATTACAAAGCATTCGACGTTTAAACCGGGGCTTGATGTGTCCCGCTATATAAGTTATAATTTAAAGGTGTTGTTGTACCATACACAGGCAGATGCACACTACACTCGATTTAAACGTTCTTGGGGTCACAGAAAATATAAAATTAGTGAACTTAATGTAAATATGTGCAGTTTGTCGAGTCATGTTCAATGTTTACCTCTTTTGCCCTTTGTATTATGCGCTATATATAATTTGCAGCTATGTAACCCAAGTATCACACACTCGAGGTCTTGTATAATTTTTCCGTTTGAATAGTCGAAGGGCAAGTAAAAACAATTCTTTTTCACCTGAACATTGGTTTGGAAGATGTAGTCATATGCCACTGAGTGATTTTTGTCTTTAAACTTAGGCAATATATGCATATGACAAATAGCTGAAAAATGGCTAATATTAAAAAATCTCAAAAAATATGAAGACTGCAAGATATATTGATAAAACTCGCAGTGTCTGTTTATTGTCATCTTCATCTTTTTTTTGTTGTTTAATTAAGAGGAACTGGAGTCATTTTGAAGCATGAAATTATGGAAAAATTAAATTAACTTAAATGATGTCGGTGCTGGCAAATTAAATACCAAAAAATACCACGAAGATTGCTTTTTCCTGACATACGTCAATACTGTATTTATAGTTATGCGGTTGAATAAATAGCTTTTGCTCAATGTTACTACTAAGCAGATCTCATCACAATGTTTATGGTGCATGTAATCAGGTGAAAGGTCATATTTTACAAATGTATACTCATTATATACACGTGCGAGAATATCATACGAGTTATCGTCAGTAGCGACACAGCTCCTTGGTAAATTTACATAAAAAATAGCATAAAACATAAATTTAAAGTTATAAAGATCCTTAAACACTTACCCATGGCATACAGAAAGCGCGATTGAGAAGCGTCGAGTACACAAACCATGAGAATCGAAGTAGCTATTTACAACCGTTTGTTAAAGCCAACTATGTAAGGTACATAAAAGTGTAGCGTATTACTCCAGATAAACTCAAAGGTATTATATTTAATTGCTTACAAAATCAACTTGCAGCTTTTTACAAAGATATCCAACCAAAACAAACCCAAAATACACTCCCCATGCACCTCGTTCTCACGTCATCCCGTACAACCGTTTTTCCTACGCTATCCTACGTGATCAAAATATCGAAAGTCTATTTACTAAACATAACATTATTCCCCTCTTAAAGAGACACGCCCACGTGCTTGTATGAACTTAAACAAATAAACTAATTAACCAAACAAAAGTCACAAATGTTCAACTATAAACATAATAAACATATTGTGTCCCTACACAATGTTCAATCAGTTCTATCTTCCTCGCATTTCTTCAGTCAATTGAAGTGAACGACTTTCCTTTTTCGCCCCCCTTCAAGTTGTACTCTGTAGACGACATCTGATATTTTCTTCACGACTCGATAAGGACCTGTTTATGGTCGCCAGAGTTTTCTCGTTTGACCTTTCGATGTGCAACGCTTGTACACCCTCACACGATCGCTTCTCTCGACTACACTTCTGGTCACGTTCTTATCGTAGTAGTCCTTTGTCCTTTTCTGCACCCGTTGCATTCTCGTTCTAACCATTTGATATGCATTCTCCGTCTCTGCTCGTAAAGTTGCTGCATAACTTCCACGGGTCAATGGCTCTTGGTTTACATGGTGCCGCACTGTTAATATCAGGGAGTAATTTTAACTCCACGTGTGGAGTCAAAATAACTCCTTATAGGAGAGTAAAACTAGTGGAGTTAAATTTACTCCAAAAATGGAGTTAAAAATACTCTAGAATCTAAACTTTACTCCACCAAGAGTAAATTTAACTCCACTAAAGGAGTAAAAATAACTACAACTAATGGAGTAGAAATACCAGAGTAATTTTTACCCCCCCAAAAAATACTCCCGGAGTTATTTTGACTCCACTATCAATTGTAGTGAAAGGAGTAAATTTATAGAATACTCTGTGTAGAGATCTACTGACATGTATTCATTTATAATTATGATAAATGCACCATATCTATGCCAAAAAGACGACTCAAAATATCGGGCATAGATTTGTTTTCGCAAGATTGCGTTATTTGTGCAGCCAAAATGTGATTGAATCTCTTGTAAGTTCGTGATGAAATGAATATATGTCGTCTGTTTGTCCAATAGCGGTGTGATATGAATATTGCTGATTAAAAAATATAAACTATTTTCATTACGCTGACACGTAGCTTTGTGTCCAGTTACTTACAGAGATCAGTGGCAGTGCTACGCGCGCAAAGCTCGGCGGGATAGCGTCACTTCGAAGCGACGCCATATTTATATTTTCCACAATTAAAAGGTTTTATACAGCGAAGAAAGATACCATTTTAACCAAGATGGACGATGAAATAACCCCGTATACATCACGAAGGACGGCGTAAAACTCAGGTAAGCAAATTCTTGTGGTTTTTGTACAGATAAAACAATGTAAATGTTTAATATTTACTGCCTTCCATGAGTCCATCGATGATCGAAACACGTGTTCCATATTATAAATTTGAATTTCGCGCGATAGTATTTGGATTTAAAAGGAATTTATACGTTGAAATAAATAACTTGATGCATGGAATTCGGCTCAGTGTTGTTAGGACATCAGTACTGTTAGAACCTTATCTTGTGTTCCTAACTGTTAGTGTTAGAACCTTGTAATGTGGCCATGACACAATGACTGAGTGCCAGTCTAATGGGGAAACCGGTGATGATATGTGCATTATTTCGTGAGTGTGTTGTTGCGTGTCATGGAAGTATAGCCAAAATTTGTTAGCTACCTAGCTTAAGGTAATATTGTAGCAGGGAAATTTGTGTGTTGTTAATTTGCTATGATGACTAAGCTTTAAAGTGCTCAACCATTTCCTTCTCAGCAAAACACTAGAATACTATCTTAATTTATATATCGTGTTATACAGTGTATTTTGTATGTTTGATTGCCAAGGCTCTCCTCTTGATGAGCAAAATTCTCTGCGATAAAAGATACAGCAAAATATAATAACAATCAAAACTATTTATACTGTTAATTATCCTATTAGCATTGCTGCTGATGTTACTGATATTATTAAATAGGAGAACTATGTTCATGAGTATTATAAGTAAGACTTGCATAACGAGAAAAGAGATATAAGTAATATATTTACCCAAGGAGCTGCAACCTCCAAGAAGTGATATTAAATCACCAAGTTGAAAAGTAACAAAATACTAATTGGCCTATTGTCAACATCTTATTACTGAATAATCCTTAATGCAATCCATGTTTTACACCACACTACTTGAATTCGGGTCATTCCAATAAAGATTTGCAGGCCCTCTGGTAAAATTTGCTGCCCTTTAGGGAGGAAAGGAATAGCATTGACTCATGGTAATAATGGAAGATAGTGGAACATGTAATTCACCATTAATTAGTCTCACTGCACTTTTAGAAGTACCAGTAGTGCATCTTGTGTGTGACAATATAAACCTTTATGCCATACTGTATTTTTCCACACTCGGTCTCACATACTGGATTTGTCATAGGGCCAATTTGTCTGACACCAGACTATTCTACTTATCAATAAAAGTGCTACTTTAAACTTTTAACCAAGCAGTATGTTAATGTACACTTTGCTATTTTATTCTATTTGATATCAAATAATTGTACTAAGAAAAGTGCTGAGTGACATACTAGAACATTTTGCATAGAAAAATTTATGATTGCCTCATGTATTATTGCATCAAAAGGTCATTCCAGAAAAGATCTATACCCCTCAGAGGAAATTTCTGCCATTCAAGGAGGAGGGATGTCTTAAGATGCCCAAAGGGGAGGGGAGGCATGTATAAGTTTGCCCTAGGGGTTACACTTTGTAAAAAGCCATTGTATTTATCAAGCAAAATGTTTGTAAATTTAAACCAAGAATAAATTGAATCATAGATGTCCAAAGGGAGGTGGGGGATTTATGTCCAAGATGTCCTGGAAGGCGGAAGGTTGAATACCTGTGTGATATCCAAAGAGGCTGGGGATATTTTTAATTTCCTCTGTGCAGGATCTTTTCTGGAATGATCCAATGCCCAAGATATATCCTGTCATGTATGGTGGATAGCTATTTGATAATCTTAACTTACGACTTTACTTATCTTATTGCAGCCTTACAAAATTTTGATTACATACAACTGCCTGGAAACACCATTGGTTAAAAGGAGTCAAAGCTAATGATGCAAGGCTTGGACAATTGGATGCAATATATTTTGATTTATGAAAGATACTCAGCCTTGGAAATATGGGGCTCATGTAAGCAGTTTCACAGTATTCGAACAGCTACTTGGAATGTATGAGACAATACAACATTTCAAAATCTACAATAGTTAGCAATAACCTAATAATATTGTTATAATTACCTATTTATAGTTAACTGATAAACGTAAAGCCATTGAACAGTATGATATACATGCATGTGAGACAACCAGTTTTATCAAAGAAACTAATATGTTGATCAAATTGTCTATAAATTAATTGGTTTAAAACAGCCCAAAAACAAACATTTTATGTGTTGGATGATTATGTTTAGAACTGTATTTTATAGTTTTGTAGAATAGTATAAAGTGACTTAATTAAGTGTATATAAAAACTCAATTCTTTCTTTCAATAAATGTTTTAACTTCACAATATTTCATCTGATTTTGTAAGTATTGAAATTATTGCAATTTTTACTCCACATACTAGTTTAAGAGTAATTTCTGGAGTCAATATTACTCCACTTATGAGTGTAAAATTCACTCTCCCAAGGGGAGTACATTTTTAATAGGAGTAATAATGACTCCTATGAGTAGTAAAATTCACTTTACGTTTGGAGTAAAAATTACTCTGAAAAGAGAGTTAAAATACCGGAGTAAAAAGTACTCTCAAATTGGAGTAGACTGGGGCCTTTTTTTTTTTACTCCACTTTTGGAGTCAAATCTACTCCTTGAAAATAACAAGTGCGAGTATAATGTCAATAGGTAAACAGATTTCGCAACCAAACATCATGAAATACGGTGTAAACGTTGCTGCTTCATGAACACTCGAACGATATGCCATCATAATAAATGGTAAATGCACGTCCCAATCTCTCTGGTTGTCCGAAACGTACTTGGACAACATGGCTTCCAACCATTCCGTCTGATTGAGGATGATATGACGACGTTCTTGTTTTCTTTATTCCAAGCAACTCGCAGACCTCTTTGATCAACTTCGATTCAAAATAGCGGCTTTGATCGGTATGTAAATATTGTGGTACCCGATATCGACAAATATACTCCTTCACCAACTCTGCTATAGTACAGCCTCTTGATTTGGAATTGGATAAGCCTCCGATCAACGAGTGAAGTAATCACTGATTATTAAAACGTATTTTTTTCCTTGATCAGACTTGGGAAACGGACCAACAATGTCCATCTGTCCCCAGGGAAACCGACTTTACTAGGTACAAGAGGTGCTCGAGGTTTACATTGTGGATTATTTCTGGAGCCACACATCTCACAAGATTTGCACCAAACTTCCACATCATTACGCAACCCATGCCAGTAGAATCTGTCTCTAACTTTATGTAGAGTTTTGGTTATACCCAGATGACCACCCGATGGACTGTTGTGCAGTGAATGGAGAACTGTTCGTTTCAGAGATTTAGCTACTGCTTGTAACTTATCCTTCCTGCCATCCTCTGATTCCCAACGACGATATAAAATATCGTCCTGTAATACTAATCGCGACCAGTTTGACCATAAATTTCGAGCTTCTTGACTACTTCCTTGAATTTCCTCCGGATTGAGCCGTACACCTTCTTCGAGACTTTTAATGATAGGACTTATAATCTCATCGTTTCGTTGTTCATTTAATGATTCTGTAAAACCCTCTGCACCAAACCAGTTGAAGAATTCCTTTGCTCCGTCTGACTTTACTTCAGATCTTGTAGCTTCATGCGCTCTCCTTCTCTCTCCCTCACGGACAGTTTCCACAGCAACACCTGTTCTGACAGTTTCCACAGCAACACCTGTTCTGACAGTTTCCACAGCAACACCTGTTCTGTCTTCTTGTTTTTCTTCGGTTTCAATCTCGTTATCTTTTTCTGCTGTTCTAGATAAACCGTCTACATTTCCATGTTTGGTACCTAGGCGATGCTGAACAACAAAATTAAGTTCGGCAAGCAGTTCAATCCAACGCGCCACTTGACCCTGCGGTTCTTTAAACGACTTCAACCACTTCAAAGCATTGTGATCTGTCCGTATAATAAACGATTTACCATAGAGATAATGACGGAAGTGTTGAATAAACGCAACAATGGCAAGAAGTTCTTTCCTGGTTGTAGAGTATCGACGCTCTGGCTTCGTAAGAGACCGACTGGCATATCCAACGACTCTTTCCTCGTTCCCTTCGATTTGTGAAAGGACGCCGCCAATCCCATAATCGCTTGCGTCTGTGTCAAGAATAAATTCTTTATTAAAATCTTGGTACGCCAAGACTGCATGATTAGTTAGTTCTCGTTTCAGCTCGCTAAATGCTTCCAAACATGACTCAGACCAAACAAATGGTTTGTTCTTTTCTGTCAACCGGTGCAGTGGCACTGCGATCTTAGCGAAGTTTTTGATAAAGCGACGGTAGTAAGAGGCTAGTCCTAGGAAAGGACGTAGCTTACTTACATTTCTCGGTATTGGCCAGTCAAGAATCTTGCTCACTTTTGACGGATCAGTAGATACGCCATTTTCAGACACCACATGACCCAAATATGTCACTTCTTTCTGGAAGAATCGACAATTCTGCGTTTTCAACTTTAATCCAGCTTCACGTAATCTACTAACAACCTCTTCCATTCTCCGCAGATGGTCGTCAAAGTTCTTGCTAAAGATAATAACGTCATCGAGGTATATCAGGCATATCGACCACTGATGTCCAGTTAAAATGAACTCCATTAACCGTTGGAAAGTGCTTGGTGCAATGAACAGACCAAAAGGCATAACGTTAAGCTCATATAGTCCTTGATGGTTCACGAATGCAGTCTTCTCTCGATTGTCTGGGTCTAACTCCACTTGCCAGTAACCACTGGCCAAATCCAACGTGCTAAACATTTTTGCTCCAGCAAGAACATCCAAAGTATCGTCAATTTGAGGTAATGCATATGCATCCTTCTTAGTTACATCATTCAGGATTTAAGCAAAGCCAGAACGTAAACATGTCTATTTTAGAGATGTCAGACAACATCGAAAAATTCACATGGAGAATAAATTAAAATTCTTTGATTGGAGTAAGGTTTTTAGCGTAAACGACGTAGAGAAAGCAGTGCAGCTGCTGAACCAGGAGATTTCTTTAATGTTCAATGAGAGCTTCCCTTAAATTAAGGTTAAAACTTCTTCTCGTGATCCACCCTACATGTCTCCTCTAGTCTAATATTTGTGTAACATACGAAATAAACAAATAAATAGAGGAGAAAAAACCCATCTTAAGGAAAGAATTGATAAACTCATTCGGGAAAATCAAATCCGAGCTGTGTGGAATGAAGACCGGAAGTACCAAATAGGGGCAAAAGGTTGGTGGAACACAGTAAATAGAATTACGGGGAGAACTTCAAAATCTGATATTTGTATTAGTGCAACCATTGATCCTAGCGTTATTAATACCTATTTCCAAAATGTAAACACCGACTCACAGTATATACCACCGTGACTATTAACAATTCTTCAAGAAACACGTATTCCGAAGATTGACATCCAAACAGTAAAGTCGTTTATGATGAAACAAAAGAGAACTTCCCTTCGTCCAGATGGACTTCCATACTGGCTGTGGAAAGAATATGCAAATTACCTTGCATCGCGATCGGTACTGACATATGTGTTAAATCTTTCCTTACATGACCAATGTGTTCCTTCACTGTGGAAACTGGTTAATATAAGACCAATAATGAAGGAGTCAACTTTATCTGATTGCAGCCAATTTAGATCAATCTCTTTGACCAATATCATCATGAGACTCTTCGAGAAACTTGTTTTTCAAGAAGAGATTGAAGAACATTCTAAGTCAATCATTAGTAATGACCAATTTGCTTATAAAAAGGGGTCAAATACAACTGCTGCCCTCATCAAATGTCAGTATCACTGGCTGAAATGGCTGGACGATGATGCTGATTTTATCAGAGTTTTATCATTCGACTTTAGCAAGGCCTTTGATATTCGGTTCCTCACAATGTCGTAAACGAAAAACTAAAACAAACTAGTCTAAATCCATATATCATTAATTGGATAATAAGTTTTTTAACGAATCGAAAGCAAAGGGTCGTGGTTGATGGATTTATAACTGAATATGCTAATATCAATAGAGGAGTGCCACATGGAACTGTCATCGGTCCGTTCCTCTTCTCCCTTATGGTTGAAGGTATAAAACCTAAACAACCTGAATTTAATAGATTAATTAAATTTGCTGATGATATGACGGTGAGTGCACCAGTAAGATCAGATAAGGATTCTTCAATGGAAGAAGTGAAGCACATTGAAAACTGGGCGGCGAGAATAAGTGGGGGAACTTTCAAACCACCACCAGGACCCATAAATGGCATTAAAAGCAAGAAATGGTTAAAATTGCTTGGAGTAGCTTTTGAAGACGCTGTCTGCTGTTGGGAGTTGCAAGTTGACGACTTGTTGTCCAAAGCTGGAAGTCGAATGTACATTTTAAGAGTTTGTAAGAGATATGGATATCAGAAAGAACATTTATGCTATATGTCTTTGACACGATTATTCTATCGCTTTTTTTTTGTACGGTATTGAAATTTGGGGTTCATCTCTGCAAAAGAAATAATTAAATCGTATTGATAAGTTTTTCAAGAGAGCTCATCGCTTTGGATATGTCCTGAGAGAGTACAAAAAGTCCGAGTTGATTGAAACGAGGGACAAAACTATGATTAAAGAGTCCTGATCATATTCTTAGTGAATTATTGCCCGGTAGGAGACAGAAAAACTTAAGAAAACGTGAACATCCTTTTACTCTACCAAATATTAGAACGGAAAGATTCAAGCGTTCCTTTGTAAATAGATGCTTGCTTAATCATTTCTAATTAATTAATTATATGTACATAGGTTTTTATATAAGTTTTTATATTCTGTTTTAATGAATGTTGTTTTAAGTTGTCGTCCCAATCGTTGATCTTCGCACATAGCTCAAAATGTGTTAGCCAATCCAGCCAGTCTTCGTCGTCAGTGTGTTCGTCTCAGGGGCGCACATTTGATAAATTTTAAGGGGGGTTTGGACCAATCCGGGACCGACTATTGATTCGGGAGTGATCAGGGACTGACTGTTGTTCATAACGAATAATGATACAGTGTACCTGGCTACAATGAAAAGACATTTAAAATTGTTCATTGAAAATTGATATTTAATGCGTTTCGAACTGACAATTAGATGGAAAAATATAAAATTTTGCAGGATATAACTTTATGCGATTAACAATAAGGAAATCTTAAATCAAGTAGTTCCAAAGGCAAATAGCAATGTTCCATTTGAACAGTTATTTTAAATGCTATTATTATTACCACTAATGACATTGTTATTACAATTAGTTAAGTGGCTGGTGGCTTTGAACTGAAGATCTGTATACATAACAATGATAGCATCTCGATAATCGATTGTTAATGTAGTTCTACACTTATACACTAATAATACGCCGAGTCTTGGGGACTTTTGCCCAGCGATCAACTATTACGTTCAGATCAACTGAATCAGTTAAATCTTTTTCTGACCCTAATGTCATGAAATCCTTATACCTGTCCTGATTCATCACTGAGCGCATAACTGTCTTGATCAATTTCAGCTTAGAGAAGCTTCGCTCACTCGACGCAGATGTAATAGGTGCAGTTAAAATGAGGCGATAGCATCTGTTTGTTAGAGGGAATATGCTTCCAAATTTCATGGCTAGACGTGCTGCTTCCGCGATTGTTTTAATTTCCAGCTTGTTCTCACGACAATGATTTCTAAACAAAGTCAGTTCAGCACATAGGACGTCATTGTCAGGTTGTAGTGAACGTGGAAGCATCTTTACGAGAGAGTCAACGTCTTCTTCTTTGAGATCATTGTGGAATGGAGGAAGAAGAAGATTAATTGCCGGGGCAAGAATATCACATGCTGCTTCAACGTTGTCGGTAAGGGCTTCTATTTGTACGTCGAAGACCTGGATGACTTTCGTCTGGTAAAACCACTGGTCGAGATGTATTTTTCTGAATTTCATCGGAAACTGGCACGTTACCTTCCACTGACGAGCGTATCGTAGAACTACTTCTCTTATTCATTTCTGCTCAAATTTTATCCCACCGCTGCCACCAAATGTTGCGTATTAGTCCAGGTAAACTCAAAGGTATTATATTTTATTGCTTACAAAATCAACTTGCAGCTTTTTACAAAGATATCCAACCAAAACAAACCCAAAATACACTCCCCACCTCGTTCTCACGTCATCCCGTACAACCGTTTTTCCTACGCTATCGTAAGTGATCAAAATATCGAAAGTCTTTTTACAAAACATGACAAAAGTATAAAACCGCGGTCTTGTGTCTACAATTTCGTAGCTTTGCGACAAAAGAAGGCCATCATTCAAAAAAGGCTTCCAATTTCCAAGCATTGTTGACTCGCAAAGTACAAAGATACTGGATTATCAGGGTAGCAATACGGTATTTCGCGAGGCACGGAATCGCATAAATTGAGTTTTGTGTTTATTCTGAGTTTTATTCGATCTAAAATAATATAGTAAAGTATAATAGATATAAGTATAAGTATATTAAGAATAAGTATAAGTATATCAGTGCGCCATTTTCAAACATTACAACAACTGACTTACTTCTTTGCCGGGTCTTCACTAGTCCATTATCGCTTATCCAGCACAAAGTCTGTCCGCGATCCAGATACTATGGTATTAGCATCACGCAAACATTACAAACCTTCACAAAACATTCGGTTGTACAGTCGAACCTCTATTAAGCGACCACTCTCGGGGAATGGCCAGGTGGCCGCTTGATAGATGTGACCGCTAAATAGAGTTATGCCAAATATAGACAAGAATATAGTCAAATGTTCCTTTTGTGCACTCAAAGTAAAATCTCGACTTCGTTAAAAAGTGTTAAGGATGAAATTGATGACGGTAATTAAGTCCCTTTTAGAACAATAGTTGAGAATTTTAAGTTATGTAAAGGGTTTGCTTGAACGAACACGAGTTAAGATTCGAAAATGGACACTATCTTGGGAAGTGGTCAGCAAACGTTATGAACCGTTTTTGTACGTGCTTTAAAGTAAATAAAGAATTGAATAGATTTATGGTTTGTCCGTGACAAAAACAATCTTAACTGGGAAACTATACCCAACGAAACAAAAAAAAACAAAAATCTTTTAAATTAAAAGACGCATTCAACACACGTACAGTCTGTTGTATACTGACGTCAGGGTTGCCAGATCACTGCATTTTTGAGGCCAAATCTTCAACAATGCTCTTTGTTTTTCTTTGTACTTGGCTTTTGTTTTCTTTGTTTACTTGACTACACTAATGACGATTTGGCCTCAAAAATGCAGTGATCTGGCAACCCTGACTGACGTCTACTTTGGCTTAAAATAGTCATTAACATGTTCCTAAACTAATAGCAATCTGGCTCACAAAGTTTCTAAAACGAGCGACAAACATTCGAAAAGTAGTTATCAAAGGTAAACGAGTAAATAGAGGCAGTGGCTATGGTTTGGAAATTCCGTGTGAATATCAATTATGAGAGATGCATTTTCGATAAGTTGGCTGAAAGAAAAGCTAGAGAAAGAGGGATTTTATGCTAAAGTAAACTAAATTAGAGGAACGGAAACGTAAATATATATATATGTGTTAGACAATATTTTAAAATTAGATTACTGCTAAACGATGTGTTAAGGGACACGTGTTGATTAAAATATGAATAAACAGATTTTTTAGCCGATTAATTGTGGTGAAAACTGTGTTTGAAAAAACTGGCTGACCGTTTAAAAGAGCGTTATGATTATTAAAAAGCACTGCTCGGGACCACTTGAAGGTGACCGCGACCGCCTAATAGAGGTGGCCATTCAATAGAGGTCGGATCTTTGATAATATATGCTAAATATTTTTGGGACTTTGACATGTTGCCGTTCAATAGAGTGTGGCCGCTTAATAGAGGGCAGCTTAATGGAGGTTCGTCTGTATTTATAACATTTGACTAGTGCTTGACTAGTTACCTTGGATTTAATTAACGACCTTCAGCCAATGACAGCGGATTTTGACTAGTGCACAAATATTTTTGTTTGGTCTTAGCCAATGATATGCGACTTTGACTAGTTTCCGTGGAAAATTCCACACAAAGTGAACTAGTGCATTCAAGCGAGGGCAGCAGTTTCCACGCATTTGATTTGTACCACTGTCTAAATAAATCTGCAGTGAATTGCACGCAACATTTAAGCTCAATTCACATTACCACAGTTAAAAGTACCGTTTCTAAACAAAAAATGTTGGATTTCAATGAATTATTATTGACAAATATGGAAAAAAATGTCTGATAATTTTATCACTGGTCTGGTGATTAGGAAATTACTGGGGAAAAAAAAGACAGAGAATATCAAGGCGAAATTTGACTAGTTTCCGGAAACTAGTGGCACTAGTCTGAATCCACCCTTGGTAAATAGGTACTGAAAATAGAGTAATGACTACTTCGCGTGACTGTGTATATATAGCATAAATGATGGCATAAATAGAGATTACTTCATGGTTGGTGAGAGCGTACGATTTTTATTCACGAGTTGTGAAAGATCGTTAAACGAACGAGTGAGTGCAGCGAATGAGTGAGTTTAGCGATCCTTCACAACGAGTGAATAATAAAAATCGTACAAACGAACCAACCATGAAGTAAATTGTTTATTATACGAGTGTAAAGATGAGTATAGAGATACAAAATATTTGATATACTGACGGACAACAAAATACAAGCGAAATATAAAAACAAAATTTCTTACCATTTAATGATTTGTTTTCGTGCAGAAAATGCAACCATGAGCTTTGTTTCATGCTAATGAAAACACAAATGTATTTCTTCATGATCTTTCGAGATTTTTTGCAGACAAAATATAATAAATCTCTCTCCTCAGTAAGTTGACAAAGACTCCATGTTTAAATTAGCCTGCGAACAGGTGTTGAATTTTTCGGGTAAGAAAATGTCAGCCAATCAAAACGCTCATACGACTTTTTTCACGTGTGAATAATATCGTGCCACCAATCAAAACGCTCATACGACTTTTTTCACACGTGAAAAATATAGTATGCAGTGAAATACGAATTTTTTTTCTGCCGAATACTACACGCAAATCTCTATACTCATATAATAAATTAATATAGCTTACTTAACTGGCAACAATTTGGCGTATGTAAAAATAAACGTTATTGCAATTGTACGAAGGCAAGATCAAATGTTTGTTCACAGGCACTTAGAACTCACACTGGTACACATCATAGATTGTGCATACACACTGTGACACAAACTCGACCTTAACGGTTAAAAACGTAAATCTGAAGTGAATAGAAGTAGATTGTTTGTAGTTACTACAACTAACACATTATTAACTATTTTTGCGTCGGATATGGTGAACATTACGTACTCTACTGGTGATAAAAGCCAATTTCCATCGAAATATATTATAAAATTTGATTTTTTCGAAGCAGCTTGTTGCGTTTGTTCGGCCATATTTTTGCAAAGCGAAGCAGGTTGATGCAAAAATGCCAAACCATTATGTCAAACCCAGTTCACTAATTTATTAACAAGGCACCAAGCAATATCTGTGTAAACCCGTAATCATTGGAACAAGGACCGAAAGAATTCATCCTTACTCGGAGAGCGAACGCAGCAAATAATCTCTTGCATGAAGTTCAGGACTAATTAGCAACAACCTGCTTGAGGTACACATAAGAAGCGTCAAATTATAGAGGGTTGACATTTGTAGTTATTAATATCGTTTGTCGAACAGAATAAAATAGGGGTCAACTTGAGCTAGTGTACAAGCTCTGCATGTCTAATGTGTCCCAGTCACAAAACACGCATGGAAAATTTCTGTCTAAGTGTATGACAACTATTCATTCTACTGTAAATCGAATGTTACCCGACTGTATTGTTTTCCCAACCATCGCCCATAGTCTTGAGTGCAAAAATTTTTCATTTCAGATATGGGATGCGGTAATGTAACATGTGGTCGTTTTGGGTATTGTAACAGAACGAACGGCTCGTGCCAATGTGAACCTGGCTTTGAATGGAATGCTGGAAAATGCACAGGTAAACGTTTAAAAAACTAATAAAGTGGAAAAATAGGCAGCAAAATACATCAACTTTTCGCTGATAATTCGTTGAAATTTAATGGAATTCGACAGAATCCTTTTCATTACCCATGTCCGAAAAGGAAATTGCCGAAAAACGTGATTAAATTGCGAAATCTTTCAGTTTAATTTCGAAATTTTGTGAAGTGTGAAAAATACGCGCTCGAAAACTTTCTAGGTTTTGTATGCACAGCAAAAACGAACAACCTGTTCTGGCCTGATGAAAACAGAATTGAACAATGTTTTGTTGCCCATATTGTTCAAAGTTGTTACAATATTGATCAACATCGTTACACCTGATTGCAGGCTAATTATGCTCAATAATGCTAAACAGTATTGTTGACAACCTTGAACAATGTTGGCAGTCATCAATGCTGTTTTCATCAGGCGAGAGCAGATTGTTCGTTTTTGGCCGTGTACCTGTCTGATTGTATTACGCTGTTAATTTTCTTACCATTTTTTTACCCGAAAATAGTGACAATTTCCGCACGTCATGCAGTTTTATAGAGAATTTGCGAACTTTGCAAAGCTGTGTTTCCCACACATTAATTTCATGCATCTTTTCTTCACCAAACTGTTACTATACTTGCTATGCCTTTTATTAGATAAATAAATAGACTAAGGTTTAGTTTATAATGTAAATTGTCAATTCCCTTCATACAGTTTAATTAATTATTAATCTGGATTAATCTAAAATGAATCAAAATTTGAACCGTTAACGTTTTGACAATAAAATAGTATTTAAGCATTCTTTAGAAAACAAATTTTGTCTAAATCTCATCAAAATCAAAATCTAGAAAAACTTACTTAATCATTCTGTTATTCTCATAGTCAACGGACCTGTAGTAAAGCTATAGTAACAATTAAAGAGTGTACGTTTGGGTACCGTAATCGGGCAATATACTCATCACTGGAAAATTATATAATTATGAGGGTTCATTGCGCTTTTTTCATTATTATTTTTTTTTTTTGTGGTCCGGTATCTATACGTTTCAACTAATCACATTGCTTCATTTCCGGTCAAGTATTTCATGCGAAATAGGAAGCGCCAACCGGACAACTGCGTATTTGTAAAACCAGAGTAAACAAAAACTTTATACCTGTACTTTCTTTAAAAAAAGCACTGACGACATTAAAGAAGGTTATGAGGAAAATAGATTTAATTGGCCTTAACAGCCAGTCAAAGCAACGAAAACCCGGCAGAATGAAACATTAATGAGAAAGTTTTGCAAACCAATTAAGCCGTACAACTACAAGTAACGAAGCCGAAGCTTCAAATATCCTACTCTAAAAAACAGAAAGTATACACATTGAAGTAAATAGCGAACTTAAGTGGTGATATTATAGATGTTGGTATCATTAGAATTACTTTGATCAGTTGTCTAGCGATGATTTCTATCTTGAAAATTTAATATTAATTAAGCTGGCTGTTGTCAAATTAAACGGTAATGGCACTCTTAAAACAGAGTGTGTTACAAAACACACAAAAGTGTGTTTTGTAACACATTAAATGTGTTATTGCTGCACAGTTCCCTTACAATTCTGAAGTAACACACTTTTCTGTGCTGAATAACACACTTTAGTGTGTTATAAAACACACAGCAAATTATAGTAGTACGTGTTAGGTAACATACTTTGGAAAAAACACACTTTCTGTCCTGTGTTATTAAACACGCTTTTGTCCGGAAAGCATGTTAGCCAGACAAAATGTAGTAAATAACACACTTTGAACAAAAACACATTTAATACAAAAACACGCTTTTGTCAGCTTAACACACTTTTGCATAACACGCATAGCGACAAAACACGCTATTCAAAAACACGTTTATATATGCATGACCGCGCGCTTGTAAAATGGTAGTCTTGCATGTTTATTAAGCTCAAACTCTTATCAGTTAGTTATAAAAATACTGTTTAAAAATTGAATTCATTAGAATGGTCATGCAAATTGTCGATGTTTTTTTCATAGCAGCCATAAATGCGACTCTTATGCATGATAATATGGGATTTGATCGATCGGTGTGCCGTTTATTGAATAGTTATCATTAATAAAAATCATCACAAACATTAGCAATAAATATCAAAAGCGGATTATATTTTTATATTATCTGCTGAAAAAAAATGGCGGTTTTGAATTTAGTGTTATGTTTAAATATATCAATATTTTAATTCAAACAGAGGTAAGATGCTATATTGTAGCTGGCTCTTCTTGACATATATTTATCTATACGAAGATTTTCAACGGTATACAACTAATGCAACAGAACGGTATGGCTCGGTCAAACTTAAAATAAAACTTCAGATACTATCGACACAGCACATACTTCCACAAAGGAATACTTAAATTTTACATTTGTCGCAATGTCGCCCGGCAACATGTTTGAAATTTGGTAGTGACCCTGACCCGGTTGAGTCATCAGTCCCAAAACCTTGCACTGCATAGTTGCTTCATGCAACGGCCATTAGTTTTGTAGCTATACAGTTTCCCAGAAAAAAATTTGTGTATTTGGCCTGTAAATGTAAGCTAGTTCTATTTTGAAATGGTATTCTTGGGTTTCACTAGGGTATTTGCAGTTAATCTGACTGGGGGTCAACCCAAAATGTATTGATGCATGATTATGCTGTACTGGAGTGAAAAAATCTTACGAAATTGGACATATTTGCTGCCAAACACAAGGTCACCACATACAGTGAAAAATTATTTCCCTCTGATGACTGTGCATTGATCTGGAGTTGACCCCCCGTGAAATTATGACGTCATGTGAAACCCAAGAATAACCAGATAACTAAACAACAAAACCATATAAAATGCAACTTAGTACATTTTTCACTTTGGAAAATACCCTACAATACTTTACAAATATCCACAGCATGGCTAGCTTGGAGAAAGTAAGATGGGAAAATGGTTTAGAGCCATGCCTACAGAGTGAAAATGCACAAAAGTAGCAAGGATTTGTTAACATCTTGTGACATACTTGCTATTGTATACAAGTGAATTACTGATTACAAGTTGTAGCAAGCTTGTCAATCCTATTAACTGTGACATACTGTGTTTATATGGATTGTGACATGGATTGTGTTAATACAACAGCTTGTCAACAACAAATCTGTTGCAAGTTGTCAAGAGACTTGTCAAAACCTTTTATAACAGGTTGCAGGGAAATAACAATTTGCAACAAGACTGGTTGTAATAGCCTTGCTGAAACTTAATAAGATTGACAAGCTTGCAACAACTTGTAAATAATTTATAACAAGAAAGTAAAATTGACAACTACCAACAAGTTTGTGGCATTTTTGTTGTGTAGGTTTGTATGAATTTTCGGTTTACGAGCATTTTTTGGGCCAAAATTCCAGAAACCCTACAGAAAGTTCATGTATCAAAAGCATTCCTCGACATTTGCACAACTCTTCTCAATGATGAATTTCTTGCCCCTCTTGCTTACAATGTTATAAACTCCATGTGAGGGTAAGTTGTGAAACAATACAACAGCATCTTTCTTGCTATGTCTAACTTGGTAACCCAGGAACTGATGTAAAAAAGCTACAGTATCCAAAATGTTCACTATAAAGAATTTCTCATCTTCTCACACAATGATTTCTTTTAATTGAGCATACACAGGGAAGTCTTGTCCATCAAACTCACACATGTTTTTTATTCGCAGTGCACACCCAGGTCTGAACTCAATACCATGAATTGTCACATGCTTCACACTAAATAAAATGGAAAGATTAAACATTTTCAGTAAAATATGTCCTACATAATTGCCACAAGAAAGTAGTAGTGTATTTGGGGCAGGCTGTTCCTTTGCAAAATTCTGACTTACTGACCATTTTAATTCTGTTGACAAATTTACTGATAATTTGCAATCAAGTCTCATATTTTCTGACACAAGATTTTGTGGCACCTCACAGATGTGGTATAATTAGAACAAACTTTATTGTTTATAATGAATTTTTCTGGCTTGAGTTTCGTGAAACATGTGTATTATATTGAGTGTTAATAGGGGTGTAATGACACCTGCACTCTGGTTGGTACAGCTGTAAAAGAAAATAATACATTTATTATACATTTCTTCACAGATTCTCACATACATGTTGCCTAGAAAATCTTCTGGGGCCTCTTGTAACCTGGCAGCTTCAAGAAGCATCACATGCAATTTATGCTGATTAAGATCAACAATGTCTCCTAAAAGAAATGCAAAAACAATTATTATCATCATAATTAAATGCATTACATGAATTAGGCATTTGCACATTTAGTGTGGTTTAATTAACAAACAAAATTATAGCTACCTGATCCAGCAATAACATCTCCAGCATACAGATAGTTACTGACTGTCTGACCTGGTGAAGAAAGAAGGCTCCAGCACATGGCCCTAAAATGAATCATAGTACATACTGTAATTCATGTGGTGCTTGAAAAACTGCACATCACGACACAACCTACAGATACAATAAAATATATACTCTTTTTAGCCTTCTAAGGCTTCAATTAGATAAATGTGAAGTACAGTACATATGGTGCATACCGTTGATGACGTTCAGCTAATGTCTTGCAAACATTTTGGAAATTTTTTGAAACAGCAGATTTTAAAAAAGCATGCTTTGCCTCAAATCTCATTTACCACAAATTTCTGGGAGGTCCAAATCTGAACAAAAAGTTTTCTTACTGTTTTACTGAGAAGGAAAAGTATTTGCATGCGTCACTGCCAGTAATACTAGACAATGCACAGAGTAGTAGCAGAATATTACAAGCTCACCTTAAAATATCGTCAGAAACATGAACCATGTAATGCATCTTTGGAATGATGGATGCTGTTGGGTATAATTTCTTGAACAGTGTTTCTTGAACGCTTTCTTGATTTCTGGAGAGGTACAAATTTGAATTATGTTCCACAGCATGGTAAAGCAATTCCAATACTCAAGTATCTCATCATGGATAAGATCCCCAATCATAATAGGGAGAAATTGAAAAAGACACCACATCTGAGACGCTGTGTAGTAAATAGAAGCATGTTTCTGTTATTCAGCAATGTTATACAAGTTGCTATACAGGGATGGACCCAGTATGAGCAGGTAGTGGGGGGGGGGGTGCTGCCCAAGATGACTATACTGTATGTTGAGTACTTAAACTCTTAGTCATGTGTGTCATCCATCCTTCAAAATACTGCTGTTAATTTTTACACATTAAATGCATGATCATACATCCAAGGGGCTAAACCAACAATGAAAATAATACCACTGCACTGTTTGCAAGAAGAAACTTGTCTTGATTGACACCTTGACTTAGTTGACTAATTTTATCATATTACTGTATTTCAAATTACTGCATTTCGAAGCACTCAAATCAAACACCTTATCATGAAAAATTGACACACATCCCCTGGCCGGGGTTTGGAGGGGTGTGCACCCTTTACACACCCAGTAAATCCATCCCTGATGCTATGTGTAAATTTCACAAGTTTTTGTTTTTTAAAGTTTTCATTGTGCAAATTTAAAAGTTCCAATTCCCCACAGTATTCACTGCTTACCACTTTGCTTTAACTTGGTGTCACTTGCTGCATTAAGGGGGTCAAATAGTAAAAAAAAATTTTGTGTGTTTTAATGCTATGCAGTTCATCTTTGGTCAGGTGTTAGGACATGGTACCACAAACATAAAAATAAGTTTTTCAAAGTTACCATTGCCATGGTTACCATGTTAATTACTCCCTGATGGTGAAAAATCCATATATTTGTAAACATGATATCTCAACAACTATGAATGATAAAAATCTAAAATACCTTTATTTTAATAGTATATCACATGCTCTTGGAGATGAACCAGAACTATGGTGATTGAGGCAAAAATAAATATTTTGCAGACAAAATATTGAAACTAGATATTATGGAGATGATACTGACCATCATAACTTGCATGCTATTGCAAATATTTTTATGAATCTGGTTCATCTCCAAGAGAATGTAACACAGAACACACACTGAAAGTTTGAAGTCAATAGCTTACATACTTCTTGAGATATTGCGCATGCAATAATGGCGATTGGTGGTTTTCGGCAATTTGAGAAAAACTGCTTTAAAGTTTTTGCATGCATTAGAATAACATTAATCGAACAATGCTATTGAAAAGGACACAATAGAGTAAACCAATTGCATACCATTATTTGCTCTGGGTAAAATCATGGTTTTACCCTAACACGGTGTAGAATTTGCTGAATTTCTCCGTTTATAATTCATTTTGTTGTTTGAAATTTTGGATATGTTTAGAGAACGCCGTTAACAATGTTTTGTAAAATTTTTGAAAATCGATGAATTTTGAAATTATTTACTATTGGACCCCCTTAAGTGTTTCTCTTGCAATTGGTGATGGTTTATTCTTGCTGTTCATGTACCCATATTCAAAACTGTCCAACTTTCGATTTAGGTCTCTTAATGTAAACAGCCTTTTGTTGTCAATAAGAAATCTCAGGAGCAACTTTGTTTCATATGGAACCACCCCCTCAAGCAATATATGCATTATGTCCTGAGGGAAGCATTGGCATACATCAAAGTGTTTGACATTCACCAGACCACTTTTCTTGTTCACTCCATATGTGGTTGAAAGGTTTTCTTGAACTGGAACAGCATTTTCAACATCCTCTAGCATTCCGCAGATTTCTAAGTGCCATTCTAAAGTTCTTTCCTGGAATTCTGATGAATAAAACTGAAGGAAAAAGTTAACATTATTTGTCGCAGGGAAAATTTTCCATATCCTGTCCTTGCACAAACATGGATTAGGTAACATAGTGTAATATAGGAATGTTAAAAGCTTGTTCTACTGCAAGCAAATTTGAGTACCTGTGTCTAAACATGGATACCAATTTTATGTTAACTTTGTAAATTACACTAGGAGTACCTGGAGAAAGTTGTAACTATTAGCTAGACCAAAGTTTCAGTCCCTGCTATGTCAATTCCAACTGTTTTTATCATTTCTCATTTACCTAAAGATTTTTACAGTCAATGAACAGGGGAATATTTGCATAGCAGGACTAGATTGTTGGAACTGCTATGTTACCATTTTTACACTTTACAGAGTCTCCAACATGGTTTAGATTATTTTCTTACTTTCAAATCACTTTCCGCTCGTGTTGCTAAACAATCACGACAAAATCTTAGAGCCCCACCAACACCTTCTTTGAATCCGGCAATGAAATTACATCCCAGAGTGTCACCAGCCCAGAAAAGGAGGCCACCATGAAGATATCTGGGTTGCCCATCAATCATAAAACAATGACCACTATCCTTAAAGTGAAAAAAAACAAAATTTACGATTTTATGTATTCTTGATGTTATTCATATGTGTATCGTGCAAAATTATTTGTCAGCAGACATTGTGGTGTTACTCTAAGTTTAAATCGACACCAGGAAAGTCAAGAATGTGCCTGACTTTGTGCTTAGTATTACCCTTGGACCTGACCACACACCCCATACAGAATAGAAAATAAAATAGAAGGGCAACTCAGCAATGCTACGTGTCACCATATTAAATTTCTGCAATTGACTGAATAATAGCCAGTTTAGCATTTCTATCAGTGGCGTTAGTCGCCAGTTTGGTATTTCCATCAATTTTTTTAGAAATTGATCAATTTCACAATCAATGAACATGAAAAATTTGCATAGCGGGACTAAATCATTGGGCTGGCTATGCTACTGATTTCTATTAGCCAGAAAATGCATTGACTGGCCAGTACCTAGAAAGTGTAAAATGCAGGCTGTCAATTGAATTGTACCTATTTCTAAAATATATCTCCCATATTCTTTGTTAATCTTCAAGTATGCTAGCAATTGTTTTCTCAGGTGTATTATTCAGCTGCTTAAATTATGAGCATACATAATTTGACATGTATGGAGGTATTTACCTTCCCAAGGGCAATCACAATTTTGTGCTTTGATCATCAAACACTGGTTTTGTTGTTGTGCTCTATGGCGTTGGGCAACCAGATTCTCAGTGTTGCCTACACCAAGAGCAACAATCACTTTTTTTCAAAAATTTACAAGCCTTAGTAGGTTTAAATTTCCAGTACAGTCAGGTGTATTTTTCAACTTACCTCATGTCGATATAAACTCAGAGTTACACGCCACTAACATCAATACAAAATTACATTATAATTACTCATATATATGTCATTTGCACAATTAGTGTGATATTGCAATACTACTCTAAATTGTGTTACCGTTGCTAGAGAATTAATCTCTTCAATGATTGGAGAGAACAATGCATCTATGCCATATGCCTTAATGTCATCTGTCTTTGCAATGCACAAAAAGTGGGTGTTCCGAATTGTTGAACGGTACATTGGCCGAATATTGCCCAATGTATAGTAAAATGCACCTAAAGACAGAGCAAAAATATAAGAATTATTGCCACCATGTTAGAAGAAGACCACGAGCTTGAGAATAAAATTACTGTGCATAACAAAGGGTATAATGCAGTAATACTTTATTTTTTAAAATTTATTAGAACTTGTAGTATTCCTATTATATAATGAATGGAAAAATGTGTTTAATTGTTCTTACCAATTTTATGAATCTTTCACTTGGATCCTAGTGGATTGGCTAACTCTAAATCATCATAATAGGCAAATATCTGCAGTGCACCCTTTTTGATTGAAAATATTGGATGGGAGTTAAAAAAATCCCCATCCATAACATCCCGCATGACACCATCAGACGAAAAGTGGAGATTTTCAACTTCATGCAATGCATCTGGGTTTTGTAGCAAGGCCTGAAAAACAGAATCAATAAAGTAGCAAATGTAAGCTCAAAAGCGCAGCTGTTTTTAAGCTTGATATGGCTTATGCAGCAGTCAATATAAATCCCTGCACTCTCCTGATCAAGCAATGGTGGGTGATTAGCAGCATTTTGTCTCCTAAGTGGTGAATAAGCTCATGTGCAAAAACCAGAATCAAGAATTCAGCAAATGCAACCTTATATGTACAGCTGTTTTTAAGCATGATATGCCTTATGCAACAATCAATTGATATCAATCCCTGCAGTGCCTGCACTCTCCTGACCAGGAAATAGTAGGTGATTAGCAGCATTTTGTCTCCTAAGTTACACAATTTGCAAAGCAAATGATTTCTCATCACCGCTATGCCCCAGCCATAGTGGTGTAGGGATTCATATTGACTGGTGCACTATATGTACTTACTTCCAAGCATTTCAACAGCGGTATTCTATTTCCATAAGAGGAAACTCTGTTTAATATACTTCTTCCTTTAACTTTCACTCGTTTCCACCTGTCGCCTAGTTTTTCCTGCACCGGTTCCTAATAAATATGTCTAAATTTTGGATCGTGTCTCCTCATCACCTACACTACTACCAGGATTAAATTTGAAACATAGTATATAGTCTTTACAAATTTTCAACACATGTTTTCAATTCGCAATATGGCCCTTCCTAACGTTTACAGAAACATTGCAAAATTGATATTATCTAACCTAGAGGATGCTGCATTATATACATTATTATATACTCACCACAAGTTTGAAATTGGTAATGTAGTAGGATCTTTGCTGGTATTCTGTGCTCAAGTCTTCAAAGACTTTATCTGCTTCAAACAATTCTTCGATATCTTCTGGTAACTCAAAACGCTCATTGTTTATATCAGTCATTTTGGCAACGATTGCCTTTTTGACAATTTCCATGTATTCACTAAAAAGATTCTTGGCTGATTCTGTGACCATATCCAGAGCTGTTTGGGATATTTTCCCTTTTTCTTTTGCACATAAGAGAAATTTAGCGGCATGATGTTTCAAAACACTCCGTTCGTTTAATTCAACATCAATTAACCCTTCTTCTTCCTGATTTATGTCTGGCAAGCAAAATGGTTCGTCAAAATTCTCAACTTCGTTATCTTCTATTTCGATCTCGTGTTTGTGACAGCGAGAAAAATGTTTTTGCAGGCTGTTTACTTTAGTAAATGACAGAGGGCATCTGGAAATATATACTTGAAAATTCGGTTCATTTGAATGAAAGTTATTTAGGTGCTTGAAAAAAATATTAAGGTCGGTTATTCGACATGTAAAATTGCAAAAATCACAAGACAATCCGAAACGAGCCATTGCCCATTTCGTGAAACACGTCGGACAATAAAACATCGAAGTGACTATATGTCCGGCAGCCGGACAGTTGTTTGAAAAAACTAAATGTCCGGCAGTTTTTCTGCAGCCTGGGCCGAGTCCTTACTCGCCCTTCGGGCTCGCGCTTTAGCTAAATTTGGTGAAGTAGATACAGTCCCAGTGAGTGAGTGAGAATAGTTTTAATAAGAAAAAATATAAGAATATAAGAAAAAAAAGTATTCAAAAAATTAAGAAAAAAAAGTTTAAAAGAAAAGCACGTAACCGGGCTCGAACCCGCAGGTCAGAAGCGCGCGACCTAGACCACTGGCCTAACGCGGCCAATCGAAAGTGCACCGTTAAAAACTAAATTTATACTGCTTATGTAACCTGAAAAACTGCCGGACATTTAGTTTTTTCAAACAACTGTCCGGCTGCCGGACATATAGTCACTTCGATAAAACATTAACAGAAATTTACAGTTGCCAAGATGCGAGTAGCGCAACAATGATATCATTTTACAATTTAGACTAGCATTGACTAGCATTTTACAATTATTTTTTTGAATATTTTTCAAAACTTAACAATCGCTTGGCTTCTAATTGAAGGCAATCCGACTTTTATTTCATATTATGTATAACTTCATTGATGCAGACTTCTATTTCATATTATGTATAATTTTTTAAGCACCTTTTGGTGCATAACATCTGTAGTTTTGTGAGGTTTTTACCACAGAATTATTGTACTTGCAGTGGAAGCACAGGCATTTCCAGGTCTATTGATATAAAGACGTCATCAAATGTTAACCAATGAGGTAGCATTTTGGTGGGAATTTTATATAGCACATTGTGACTCAACGAAGCGCGAGTTGCAAATATTTTTATTCTCTTGGGAGTCTTTCTCGTGAATATCGGCGCTTTATCGACGTTTATCGGCCGTACTTATTCTTTGTTGAGAATATTGTTGTTTACTTTTACTTTGTGTGAGTGGTAGTTTTTACAATATGTCTTGCAGTGGAATGAACACGAGCGAACTGATTCACTTCATGAAATTGAGGGACGTTCCCGAAGATGTTTGCAATATTCTAGAAGGTATCGACGCACGTCAACATGCTGAGATTACATTCTATAAACCATTATTTTATAGTTTATGTTGCTTTGATATTCAATCTTAACAAGTTTGCTTTCCAATACTTTTAGAAAATGACCTTGATCAGGAAACTTTATTACTTATGATCGATGACCAGACAGAGTTAATGTCGTTGTTTCCAAAATCCGCACAACGTTTGCTTCTCAAACGGGCAGCTAAAAGTATCGTGAACATGGTGTCAAATGATGAACAAACTTCGACGGATAATGGAAAAACTGAAAGTGATCAAATATGAGGTTTCAGGTAAAGTGTTTAATATTTTCTGAAAGTATCAATTCGTAATAAATTTCGATTTTAGCAATGTGGTATATATCTGGTCGTTTCGCCACCAAGTCGTTTCGCTACAGGTCGTTTCGCTACAATCTAAGGTCGTTTCTTTATGCGTGTAGCGAAACGACTTGTAGCGAAAGGACTACAGTATGTAGCGAAACGACCGTAATTCGTTTATGTAGTTATTTTTGTAAGTAATGAGTTACAAAGCCCTTGCTTTATTATATTCTCAGTAGTTATCGAATAAAATAGATTAGGATTTATGTAGGATGGTTTGGATAAATGAAAGATTGTATAATATACATTTCTGCATGAAAACGAAATTCAGATTGCAGTATCCACCGAGCAGTTTTAGATAATTGAGCCCGCAAAGACTTTGAGGGTGGTCTGCGTATGACACAAGTTTCACAACTGAATTACGCAGCTGTTGATAAAGATACTTTCAAGTTTGTATAAAAAATGTAACCACTTTAAATGAATACAAGGATTTCAATTTAACATGTTTGCAAAATATTTGTCATACAGTTACTGATAGGACCTTTTTTAAGTTTTTTTACCCTTTAACTTCTTACCAGCAGCATTATTAGAGAGGTCCAGATCTGACTACCTCTACGACTACCATACTTTATCTTTTAACCAATCAGATGTGTTCTTTAAAAACTGAGAAAGGTAGTGGTAGTCTGGTAGAGGTAGAATGTGAACCTTTGCCTTATTTTTAGCGTACACTCGGATAGTATACTGTTCTAATTTTTGTGTGAGAATTGAATATTAGGGATGTCAAGTCCACTGATCCATTATCATTCTAACTTTCTGTTGTGTTGTACCATATTTGTTTTGTTTGCTGTGCTGCAAATTTGTATGTTTAATTAAAGCTTATTCTATTCTAATTATTATTGTCTGTTCATGAACTTTGATTATAAATTTGACTATGGGATCCTTTTTACATCATTCACTTTGTTACCCTTGTTGATCATTCTAGAAAAGATTCATACTTGGGAGTAAATTTTGAGGAGGGGAAATTAATTTGATTTGTTTTAACTGTGAACTATTTTTTAAAATTCTGATTTCCAAACCCTGGCTTGTACCTCAATATGACATAAATACCATTTACACCAAGATAATATGATTTATTAATTAATATGCTCGCAAAAATAATCTTGATGTTAAGTATTTATTGACTATAAAGCAACAATTGCTCAATAATATACTTTGCATCTCAATAGATTTTTTTTGTAGGGCCAGATTGGTAGTTTTTTTGTTGTAGGGCCAGATTTATAAGCCTAAATTGTGTTGGGATTTTTAATATTTTTCCAAGCTTTCATCAGTGTTTAGACAATTTACATGTTTTACAATTGTGGTAATTTTTTATACATTTAGTTTGGATGTAATACAGTAGATGATGTGGTGCCTCTAGTCAATTTTGCAAATTCCTATCAAGGTAGCTGTTTTGAGCTCTTCAACTCAAACCTTGAAGGCAGTGTCCAATCTGCAGAACAACAAAGCTATGATCGTAGTAATTGTTCTTCAATAGCTGTCACATCGCAAGATTTCAACAACCGATGTTCCGAGAGCTCCATTTTCCCCTTTCCTGAAAGTGAACTTATTAAAGAACCCTTATCACCTTGTCATACACCACCAACTACATCTACTCCAACAACAAAGAGGAAACAAAAGGTGTGTGGAAGCAGGGAAAAAGGTTCGACCCTTCCTACCCATTTACCATTCCCTGACAGATTTTCGATAAAGGTGGAAAATTCTATAGCAAATGGCAATGTTCTGAGTGCAAGAAAGCAGCCTATTGCTGACATTGGGCAGTTTTATTATGGGATTGCATCACATCCAATACATGTTGACTACCGAAAGATGGCAATTCGGACTTGCGGGCGATTTCCAGAACTGAAAGATTCTAACTCACCAAATTCCTGGGTAAGAATCCAATTTTTCATCTAATATTTGCAGAAGGCCTTATGTAGGTTTTCCCAAAGGCTATTGTCCTCTCCCCTAAGCCTCACATTAATGTAAGATTGCGTTCCTGCATTGTAAGGACAATAGCTTGAGTAAAAACCCACATAAGGGCTATTGCATTCCCCCTCCCAAACCTATAGATTCTCCTGCAGGAGGGGACAAAACGCCCCAAGCTCCTAGTTCTTAAGGTGTGGAAAAAATGTCATTTGTGTATAAAACATGCTTATACATTTTTGGTCACATTGCTTATGAGTTTAGTTAGGGGTGTTATGAGTTTAGTTAAGATGTTAGCTCTCAAGTCTATCCCTAAAAAGACCTTTAAGTTAATAATTATTGAACTCATGGGTTTAGCAGAGTGCCAAGGCATTTAATTTCTAGTAATTTATAGCTTACAGGTATTGTATATTGCTTACAGGCTACTGCTTACAGGCTACTGCTTACAGGCTTACTAGTAGTGTTAGTAGGGGCTTTCATGCTAAGAGTCGTCCCCATAACTTGCTTCATGAATGGTTTTATGAGATGTACAAAAGTAATACGAAATTTGATTGGTTTGGGAAAAATGTTTGCCCATCAAATGTTGCATTATTTATTCCACATTTGATATCATGAGAAAGGTCTACTGATTGCAGATTTGCAGTTTTAGTAATATTATTGCCTTATTTTTACATCAATTCATTTTCTTTTTATTTTTTGATTTATTAGGTGAAATTTTGGCTATGCATGTGGTGTGACATGTTGGTATATCTTGTGTACGTTTGTTCTCTATAGCTACCTGTCCAAAAACAGCTGAGCCAATATTTTCGCAACCATCGAAGATACTCAAAAGTGAAACTTCCAACTGATGATAAAGCAACAAGCCAATCCCCAGCCATTAAGAAGGCAAAAATCGAAAAACCGTATGACGATGAAACAGCTCAGAAAAGAAATTTGCAAGTCCTGAGAGACTTGAAAGTCGGCGTGGGTTCAATTTCTGGCAAGACGTATAGCTAACTGATTGAGGAGACGTTTCCTGCCAGAAGAAATTTTATACAACTGGAGGCAAAATCTTGCGCCCAAATTTTGGATCTTTGTCCTTACCTTGGAAATAATGAGCATGTACGTTATCTTAATTTATGTAATTATACCTATGTATAGTATTGATGGTTTGCATTTGACGTCATGGCGTGCATGCTGGAGGTACAACATAAAGGAATATGTTAATTCCATTGTGGGATCCAGTCGACGTGGGTGGCTGACATTGTCCGCCACATCCCCAGAGATTGGTAGCAAACTAAGAATATTAATAACTTCAGTCACTATTCTTTAGGGCAAGATTTTAAACGGCAATTCGATACTAGAGTGCTTAATTAGCTAGACTTAACTAACTTCCCTAGGGGCAAAGCTAGATCGTTATTTAAGGGTGTGTATATTCATTTCTTTTATGTTCTGGCCGTCTAACTCCCTCCGCCCTCCCAATTAACGCTCTAACTTCTCCCCTGAATTTCACATCGATTCTTCATCACATTAGTTTCACAAGCTAGTACCATTACTGATTAGCTCTTATAATTTTCATGTTCTAATGTAGGTGCAGAAGGAGATGACTCGTTTACAGCCTGATTTCTCAGTGAAAAAGTCGAAGGAAAACCTGTTGTTGAATGTGAAGAAAATTCTTTGATCGACGGATAGCATTGAAAATGCAGATGTTGTTGACGCTCTTCGTTTTATTGAAAAAAACACCCAAAAGAAAGGCGCATGCAGCTTAATCAAGTTTAAAGACGTAAGTATATACTGAGCTATATAATTGTATGCTATTATATTGGCTAATATATGCAGGGTGTACAGGCTTAACCATAGAATTTATCAAGCCCCTGACAAACGCATGCCGCGGATGTATGAAAAGCATGCAATGTATCTAGCATGTACGGCATTTTAATAATTTTCATTGCTTCTTTTTAAGGCGTCGGCAAAAGTAGAAGCAAGTTTTAAAGACAAGAATGTGGAATTCAAGCTTGTCTGTTTTGGAACAGAGCAGGACGTGTCGCAGGCTTTTGTCGCTGGCGAAGGAATTGGTATCTTCGAAACTAGTTCAGACTTGGTTGAAGCTTTGGTGGACCTTATCGCAGCGTATTACGTCTTTGACGTAAACTATGCTGATAACATGTCCGGCATGCTATTTTTTCTGCAGGACGAAGTGTTAAAACTCAAAGATTCTGCCTTCAGAGGAACCAAATATTCCTCTTTTATGGCACAGTATAAAAAAATGTACATTAGACTGGCTGAAAGTGCATGCTAGGCTTTGTATTCTTATATTGTATTATCTATGACCTCAAAAAATTATATACGTGTTTTTACAAATGTCTTTTGTTATGTTTGTTTATGTAGGGGTGCGAAATTGTGCTGGTATAACACGCTTTCAATGTGTGCTGAAAAACACGCGCAATTCAATAACACACTTTACGATAACATGGTATTGTGTGTTTAATAACACACTCTTCTGTGTTACAAAACACACTTTGTCTAATAACACACGCTAAACCGTGTCGATTATGGGACAGGCCAAAAACACACCCTAGAGTGTGTTATATAACACGCTTGTGTGTTATATAACCCGTGTTATTTAAGGGACAAAAAAAGCGTGTTATATTAACACACCTATTTTTAAGTGTTGGCATGGGGCTAGTAATTAATATTATAGGGCTTAGGTTTAAGGTTTAATTTCATGCGTGTTTTTGGGAAAGCTTTTTATATGTGATAAAGTGACAAACTAATAAATTATGTTTAACCTTCATTAATATTAATTCTTTATGATGTTGCGTATATTCTCTTGCGAACTCTCATATCCAAAACATTCGGTTACTATATAGACCCCGTTTACTCGATTCCTCTTGAAATTGGGATTGGGGACCGGGCTGAACTTTGAATCTCGCAACGCGACAAAAAGAGGTCTAGTTTTTTATCAGAACTGCGTAGACACCAGGACCGGATATGTCTTTGACGCAATAGCGCGGTAGCCTGAACACTGGCTGTCAAAATAACATGCGCATATAGATAATTTACGTAAACTCTGATACTTTTGTAATCGGATACCGTGTAAGCACTCAAACA
Source organism: Muricea muricata (assembly GCA_963855995.1). Classification (NCBI taxonomy): domain Eukaryota; kingdom Metazoa; phylum Cnidaria; class Anthozoa; order Malacalcyonacea; family Plexauridae; genus Muricea; species Muricea muricata. Next base: position 65,222 of record CAWLCR010000066.1, read on the forward strand.
AGAAGGCATGTGGGTTTGCACTGTTCCATGTAAACTGGCAAAAAAAGAAGAATTTTCGCAGGTTTCAAATTTGAGCTTACGTAATCTTAAATATGATAAAAATTCGCTCTCTCTCGTCATGTTAATATTACATAATTGCTTGCTTCAATAAAACTTCATTCGGTTTTTTAGATATTGATGAGTGTTCGTCGTCGCCATGTGGTCCTAACACTAAATACAACTGCACCAACTTCATGGGGTCTTATAAATGCAGCACATGTGCAGAGGGATACATAATGGACAAAGTAACAAAGAAATGTGCCGGTATGTGTTGGAACAGATTAATATCTGCACTGATGTAGTAAAGATTATAGTGTCTTAAGCTAGGCAAAGTCTCTTTGGATCTAATTACCCTGGTTTCATCATCATATTTGAACACCATGCATTTACTGGGAGATAAGCTGTGAGTACAACAATGCAGGCGTACCAGGCATAACGGGGACTCGAGTGTAAGATATTCGTACATTTATTACTGGGGACACACACACATACGAACTCTTGCTGAACTCGAAGATTAGAACGTCGAAATAAATTACATTTATAAGACGTATTGAAGTACAATTATATTATACACAAAATACAACAAGAACCTTAGCTCAGGGAAGAGTTCAGTTGTCTAGCTGGAAAATTTAATAACAATGCGCTGTTTTGGGATGGATGTGGATATACGGCAAACATTTCTGAAACCAGGGTTTCAGATTATAAGAGATAAGTAATACATTGCTCTGCTAATGTTTTGAATAACATCAGCGAATTGTGTTGTTTAAGTCTTTTTTCTTATACAATACCGTAGCTTTTATAGCTAAATTTATTCACGCATATTTACAACAATCAACTCATATGTATAGCACAATGATATCATCTGCATGCACAAACGCATGCAATGCTACAAGTCATTGATGTATATTGGGAAGAGTAGAGGTCCCAGGATACTTCCCAAAATTACAGATTTTGGAGGTGACGTAATGTTGTTCTTGATAGATGTCATAGCTGTACGTTAAAATAAGATGCAAATCAATTTTGTTTAAATCAACAGGTGCTGAAAATCTAATGTTTTATCATTTCGCAACTATGTGAAAGGCTTTTCGTGAGTCAGTGAAAACCACACAAGGGATTAACCTGCCATTTATATTGATTCAAATGTCTTCTGTGACACTTATCAAACCAAGAATAGTACAAAAATAATGGCGAAACCTAAGTTGCTCCAACCTGACAAGTTGGTCACGAGATGCTCATGCAGATACCTGTGGTGAGATGTCTGTATACATAGAGATTGTCTAATTCATAGCCATCACCACCTCCCCTTGTTCAATATTCAAGGAATGCGACCGAAGTGTATAAGCATATTTTATGCACTAGTAATGCTTTTACAAGACTTTGAGAACGAGGAACAGGGGGTGTTTTGTCTCCACCCCAGTGGACACACTTCCCTAACTGTTCTTTGTTGCCAAAGTGTGGTAAAAAATTATTGTAGTCAGTGACGTACAAAGATGACTACTTCAGGGGTGTTTGATCGAAAGAACGCAAAAAAGATCGAAAGAAAAATTGTTGCAGTTACTGTGAAGATATACCGCCTATTACATAAAGTGAAGCGTTTTTACCATTTGCTGAGTGTACTGTATTTCTGCCAAGTGCAAAAGTAAAACATCGATCTATTATAACAATTACAAGGCAGGCCTAGCTAATATCGATTGTAAATCACAATGTATTTTTGCAATTTGCACATCATCTCAACAGACTGTAATGAAAATATTAAAATTCAGACTACAGCTAAATCTCTCTCGGTACAGTAACTGAGTGCAGGGCCTGAAATTTTAGTTTATTTATGTAGATACAAAATTTCAAACTTTTACAATTTGCCCCATATATATAAATTATACACTCTGATTCCATGTGAGCGCCGTGTAGGCATCTCAAATTAAACATTTCGTCACGGTACGAAAACGTGGGAGCAAATAGTTGTCGGCTGTAATTGTTAAACAGAGCTTGTTTTATGTTTTTCTAAAGACTGATGAAAATAATTTTTTGCCATCTGCTTTTAGATTTACGTTCTTTTGTTATGACTTTTTAGAAACAAAGATCAGGTTGGTAAATTCAGCAACTTCAAAGAACAACACGGGAAGAATCGAAGTATATCATACCAGTTTTGGCTGGGGAACTGTCTGTGATGATTACTGGGGTGAGACTGAGAGTAACGTCACCTGTCGTCAATTGGGTTTCGTTGGAGCAAACGCGACACGTAGTGAGGCTTACTTTGGACAAGGAAGTGGTCCGATATTGCTTGATGATGTTCAATGTACTGGTAATGAATCATACATATGGGATTGCCGCCACTTTGGATGGACTGCAAACGACTGTTGGCATGGTGAAGATGTGGGTGTTGAATGTTACTGATATGAATGTTACTGTCATTTATATAGCGACCGGTCATTTCATTGGATAAAAACTATTGGATCAGAAAATTTGGATTTATTTTTTGGTGTTTATGTGAGTTTTATTGAAGAGTTAGCCACAGTTGAGCTCGTGAAAATAATACGTTCCATGTAGGCTTGGTTTATCTATTTATGTTTTCTTTACGGCATTTTCGCTACATGCCTCGCAGATCTTTCTGTGCAGGCGTGTCAGTACGGGCGCGAGTAATTTGCGGAGATCTCAACAAAAGAGAAAAAAATGTGAACAAACAGCGTCTATCGCTACTGTTATATTTTGAACAAGATCTTTATAAATACTAATAAAGATGAGGAAAACTGTACAAGCACATAGTAAATTCACGTCGCGTTCCTTTGTAAAATTGATAATCGTATTCCTGACGGAACCAGTCAATTAACAAGAAACGTCACTTGTGATGTTAGTTTTCGCATCCAGTTATGTTTGACTATTTTCGAGTAAAAATTGCTGCGAGGGCCATCTCTTCATATATGTAAGCCCCATAAACACCACCTAGTCGGACTTCAGATACGCATATATATTGTAACACAATGCATGAATGATTAATAGTTTAGCAAACTTGAGTACCCATTCAACATAGAAAACGTAGGAAACAGTTTTTCGCCATAAAGTTTGTCAACAGGATGTGTTTGATTATTTTGATGGCATTGGAATCGATAATTTTAAAAGAGTATGGTAAAATATCTGACCTCAGTAGACATGAAAGATCAAAAATGACATGCATCTCAAATTCATGTTTTCAATTCTACCATTCTTGCATTTCAATTCTATCAGTCATATTCTATGCACTTCTCAATTAAAATTTTGAATTCGTATTTTGTTAACACATCCTTTGACTATGGCTATGAAATATTTTGATTATTACCTTTTTGTACTTTTGGACCGCGAAAAGTGGGAGGTTAAGATCATGGTCAGTTTGCGCGAATACTCAAACAAAAGATGGATGATTTTTTCTGAAATAAAAACCCACATTAATGCTTTCAGTATAGAGATGTGGCTGCGATATCGACCAAACTACGCATCCGCAAAAGCTCTATAAATACAACATCAAATTCAGTTAAGAAATCAGATAATGACTTAAATGGTCAAGTACACTACTGTATTACTCTTGCTCAATGTTTATAAAAACGTGATAGACGGCTATTTTTGACGGGTTGTTTACATTATTCCAGCTTGTCAGAATGAGTTCAAATGTTAGGCTATCATGATTTGCTTGAGAAAATCACTTTAAACTTCAATCAACGCTTGTTCAAAACTCTTTGAAAAGACTGAAAACTTTACAGAAAAAACATAAATTTTACTGGCTGCCGTAACAATTTCTGGTTTATAATTATCAGTAATGTCTATGACAACAAAAATAATGCAGTTTTGGTGATGAACCATGCTTTCTTTTGATACATTGAAATCATGCCTTGTGTCATTTTAGTCCGACTTACAGAGCTTGATCATGTAAACGTTTCCTAAGGATTTTTTCTAAAGAACACCCCTATTATTTAAATCTATTTTTTCTCGCCCTGCAAACGGCTGAAAAGTGTTTTAATACATAAGTAGCTTAGTTTAGGCACCAAAATTGATTGATAAATTATCAGGCGTCTGTCATTACTGTATCATTTACGGCTATTACAACGACCTTAATCTTTCCACCAAAAGAACAAACGGTCCTTGTATTCGCATTACAGAAAGTAGTCTGAAATTAAAAAGAAACATTATTACAGCAGCATTATTGCACTTGTAGTGCATGACTGCAAAATCATATTAGATATACTTGTAGTGATGAACAGTTTTAAAGTTTGTAGTAACATGCAAACTTATGTTTCTCATTATTCATAATTGCATGAGGAATTTTGTAGTACATGATTTGCATGATAATATTTTGTAGAGTGGGTTGCAATGGTATTTAATTATCGCAATAAGTGACTGATTTAATGTTGATTAATGCTTAACTTACATAAAACTGATACGGAAGTACATAATGCTTGCAGCAACTGGTAGAATGTTTGTAGAAGGTCCTAAAGAGGTAAAATGGGACGTGGGATTTGCTTTTTCTGGCTGGTAAAATGGAATTCCATGCATTGGGACTTGGATTCATTGGTCAAAAAACAATGAAAAGTGGGATTAAGATTTGAGTAAGACCCCCCTTTAGGACCATGTTTGTAGTGACTCACAAATGAAGCCCCGCAGATGATTAAGAATTGAGAATGTTTGAAAGGGAGGTATTCTGGAAAGATGCGATATGGTTCACTTGCTAAAGTCTAAATTTAAAGTTGTTTGGGTTAGAAAATAAATAAACAATCATATATTACATTGTGTTGTGTGATTATTGTCTCCATTTGCCAACATTATCAAAAAACATTTAAAATCAGTTTGGATTTCACATTAAAGCCCGGTTTCCATCTGGTCGTGAATATATCAAGGGGACTAATGTGATAGCATGTACGCCGGCTACACTTAATACAACCCAGAATAGAAAAGGCAGCTCTAGACTTTATCACATCGTCGAGAATAACTTTAGGCTTAAGAGATCTTGCTCCCCAAGATTTCGTAATTCACAATCCTTGTCAGTCTGAAAACACGCGTGAAATTTGACTTGCCCGGTCAATTTTTTTTTCTATTTCTCTAAAAACATATCCCGCCTGTTATGTTATTACCCCCACAACAACAAAAACTATTATATAACACTTTGCAAAATTATCGCTATTTAATTGGCTATTACGATCACGTGATATGGAAATAGAAATTTCCTTTTTACCGAGTTGATTGGAACATTCCATCATTCACCGAATGAAAATATTCTTACCATTGCACGCATAAACATTCATTATTTCCCTATTTTTTACAAAAAACATAAAAAAAGAAAAAATAAATATATCCTGAAAATGACATCAAAATCATCTCGCCTTTCATCGCGTTCTGGGAAGCGAGATATATTAGGCAGCCCTTGACAATCTATGCGAACTTTCAATCAATCCTTACTGGAAAAAAATAGATCGAAAACCAGGGCTTGCACATTTTATTCGCACTGTACCCTTCTCTTTCTACTCTTTTCTTCTTATTTTACTCATCTTCTAAAAAGCATAAGTTACCTACTAAAGTAATGTCCCAATATAGCAAAAAAGACAGAATAGAGAGGAAATAAAAACACCTTGGTCTAGGATGATAAGCTACATTGTTAGGCATTCAACCACGCAGCCCTCAATGTGTGTGTTCTATTATATTAAAATGCTACAATAAGCAGGGTATGTAAGAGATCCATCCGATTCGACGCCCAAATTCTGATTGCCTAGGGTCCCCCCATGCAAGTTACTATATTTGGCCAATTTCGAATGCCCTCATCAAAGTTACGTATAGCACAACCACGTAGCACATGCTCGAAAGAATTAATGATTCTCGTTGGCTCGTTTAATTTCCATTGGCCAATCAGAAATAAGCATACTTCGTTCTTTAAAGCTTGCTTTATTTACTTGGTGAAAAATAACCGCATGTTTAATTGGCGCATATTAACTCCAATCCTAATAAAGAAGCTCAGAAACAGCTCAACAAGGTACATACTAGCGTATAATTTCAAAGACATAAGATTATATCATGAAAATTTAGCAGTGGCGAAGCCAGCCCGACTGTTTACTCCTGCTATGTTAATTTTTTCGAGTTAATGGTCTGTAAAAACAATCAATTTCTAAAGAAATGAATTATGATAGAATTATCGCTAACAATTGAAATTTACATAGCAGGAGTAAAAAGTCGGGCTGGCTTCGCCACTGAAATTTAGCGTTTTTCCAGCAAACGTTTCGTTGAAAAAGCAAACCGTTTTCGCCGTCTCAAATATCCCACGCGCGTCCGATCTATATAGATCGCATTTCAAACTGTACCACCTTCGCATCACAAGTAAAGAAAATTAAATGCTGACTAGAAGATCTCGTAGTTTAACGAGACTGTTTCAATATCCTTTAGTTTACAATATCATTACAATTCATCAACACATCAAAATCATCGTATCTTAAATCTGATGCCGGTAAATTGCGATATTATAAGCCACTACAAAGAATCTATGCTAACTTTCAATGAATAACCCTCGCTTACAAAAAAACTTGTATGGCAACTTAGCTAGCTTTATTCGCACTAAACGCACTCTTTCTAATTCTTCCCAGCTTCAGAAAAGGATAAGCGACCTAACACCATTAATACTTCTGTTTAAGGATTTCAAAAAAGCACTAAAACTAATTGCAAACGCAAGTTTTGATTCCATAATTGTTTGCATAATTGTCAGCAAAATCAGGCTGGATTTGAAGACGTCATTGAACAAATTAAGCACTTGCTATATAGTTTTTGTTTTGTTTTAGCAGCTTTATTGAACAAAGTTCAAGCGGCGAGTGTGCGAACTTGACTCTAAGACCCATGCAATGCACTCTTGCGTATTAATTATTTGATAACAGTACACGTGTAAACATATACCAAATGCCTAGCAGATTGGAGTAAGGTCTGTATATAAGTAATGAAAAAATTATGCGTACTGTGGGTGGGTGGTATAATATTCCAATTGCAAACACTCTCTCGTTTAAATAGTTAACATGCACAAGTTAACGAAAACGAACGAATAGCCTCATTAGCTGAACGATAAGGTTGCTTAAACGCGTATAAACTCGCTTGCGTATTGGTCGACAGGAGAAATTATGAATTTTTGTCAAGTGATTAAGGTGATATATTCAAATCATGTACTGTGAACAGTGTGCGTAAAAACATCAATCCTTTCAAATTCAGATTAATCGACGTAACAATAAGCACCGGGTAAAACAAAACAAAGATATCCACCGATGCGTGCGACATAAGCATCGACATAAGCATAAGCACAAACATAAGACTACGAGCATAAGCTATGGCAAAACAAAAGCAAATTCAAAAGAAAATTATTTCTGCTTTGTTTTTGTAAACCTCAGAGGAAAATTTATCCTTAAAGTTTGTTATTTTGCTTATGCTTATGTCGCTAGTGAGGACTGGACTTAAGTTCTTTTGTTTCATACGGTTGGAACTTAACTTTCCATGCGTTTAAGAGCGTAGAATTTTATGAACCATTTATTTAAAGCAATTTTTGCTGTCAAGTGTACATATAGCTGCATGATGCCTATTATGCATGGCTATTAAATTTGAAAGGGTTTACTTATTTTATATTTACTCTGCGTGTCGTTGCATCATCAAAAATTTCTTATACCGGCTAGTTGACTACGAAGCTCATGGAAATTTTTAAACCCTTGCAGTTACGGACAATTTCACGCGTTTAGTAAGATAACAAGTTTCTAGCAATGCCTCCACGACCAAGAGTAAAGATTGGAAACGGTAGAAGAAAAAGGCTTATCATTGCAGACCAATATCGGCAACACCGTGCTTTGTGGGGTATTATAGTCAATGGTATTAACAGAAATCCCGAATTGAGCAGTTACTACACATTGGTTACCAATTCTGTGCGTAGGCGAGTTCGAGACTACGTTCATCGTGAAGTAAGGCAGTAACTACAGTAATCAAACATTGATTTTTGCAAAGGTATAAACAAAACACCCATTCAATTTTGTGTGTATAAGAGTAGTATATGTACGCATTTGCTGTTTATTTTAGGGGTCTGATGGAAAGAGTGGACAAAATGAATATGCAAATTTTGCAAATCCAGAGCAACGTCAAGAAGCATATCATGCGATAAGGATCGTATACAAATGCCATTACCCCAACAACAAGTTCCATTTCCTCGTCAACCACTACGTCAAGCATACCTCATCCTACCACGTCCACCTCAGCAACGAGCAGCTCAACCACATCCCCACCAACCACATCCAGCTCAGCAACAAGTACCTCAATCACATAGTAAGTCGTCAGCCATGGCTGCCTACGTGCCAATGCGTTTGAACTAATTTCAAAAGTACTCGTATAATTTGCATAAAATATGTGATAGACATTAACATAACTGAATATTCGTTCGTTTTCTTCAAGTTGTGCATGTTAACTATATGCTTTATTAGACAACTCTAGTCAAAAAACCCTACTATCACTAACAATTCCTATCAATCTATATATTCATAATGTTTCCTTGTTCTAAAACGTTCACGTGACATTGTGACGTAACTATTATATATTGTGACGTAACTATTATATCACCCCCTTTTTAAAAAAAACGAATAATGAATAATAACTATTTACAAGTTAAGTCATACACCGATTGTCCATACTGATCAGGTTTACCTTTGACTCGACTTGATCGACGTATTTCAGGCTGTTGTTGTTATTGTTCATCGTCGTCCGTTTCATCGTTAACTATTTTAGGTCTTGGTATTTGTTTAAATTGTGACACGTTACGTGTAATGACGTGTCTGTTCTCGCTTCGTGCTGTTACTTTAGAATGTGATCTGTTTGTTACAACGTATGGTTGTTGGTTAAAGTTGGTAGATAGTTTGTTGTGTTTGTCTTGTTAAACTAACACATAGTCATCTATCTTAAGGCTACTTTTCTTTACATTCCTGCTAGAGTTGACGTATTCTTTGTTGTACTGCTGATTTGTCATATCATTCATCTTGGCTCTCTTGTGTCGGTTGAGTACTTTGCGTTTCGCCATCACTGGACGTTTTCCTTCTACTGTCCGATTAAACAAGAGCTCAGCAGGTGGTACTTGTGTAGAGCTGTGTGGTACTGTTCTATTACTGGAGAAGGAATCTATTAAGCTCCTGCTGACATGGTCGATTTTCAACGCGAGCAGTCTTCAACGCTTTTCCAAGAGGTTGCATAAACCTTTCTGCTTCTGCTTTCCCCTATGGCAATTTAGGGATTGAATATAGAGCTTTGATACCGAGAACTTCCAAGTAGCGTTTATACTCAGTGCCGTTGAAAGGTGGTCTATTGTCACTCTTGATCGTAGTTGGGATTCCATGACGAGCAAATATCTGATCTAGTTTAGGTGTAACTGTGGACGCTTTGATAGAACGGACTACTTCTACTTCAGGGTACCGAGAGTATCGATCGATAGCTACGAGTATGTATTCACCGGTAGGTAAAGGTCCATAGAAATCCACATGAATAGTGTCCCATGGTCCTTTTGGCATCTCTGTGACTGTCAAAGGTTCTTGAGGTGATGTTCTGCTCACTGCTTGACGTGCAATACACCGGTCAACTGTATCTTTGACCATCTTATCGATGTTTGGAAACCATATCTTTTCGCGAATCAACGCTTTTGTTTTGGTAAGACCAAGATGTGTTTCATGTGCAATATTTATTGCTCGTTGTTGCCGAGACTTTGGCATGACTATTCGTGATCCACGTAGGATGACACCGTTTGACGTAACCGTAAGTTCATTCTGTATGGACTTATATGGGCGAACGACGTCATAGTGCCATTTGTTGAGTTTAATAGCTGCTCTGAGGCCTTTCAATGTGTCGTCTTGATTGGTTGCAATTTCAATTTCCTCCAAAGTCATGGCTTTAGGGGCGCTATTATAGGCAATGAAATTCACATGTTCTTCAGCCATGTTCTACTGTTTCAGACTGTGCGACTTCGGGTGTCGTGATAGATAGTCAGCAGGATTGTTTACGCCTGGCTTGTAGAGCGCTTTAAATGAATAGGGCTGGATACGTAATACCCAACGTTCTATTCTGGCTGAAGGTTTTGATTTGTTGCTACCATAAATGATTTCCAGTTGTTTATGGTCGGTGATTAAAACAAATTCGTGTCCGTATAGATATAAATGGAAGTGTTCAACGCCATAAATGATCGCGAGAGCTTCCTTTTCAGTCTGAGAATACCTCTTCTCTACATCTGTCAGAGCTCTGCTAGCATAAGCAACAACTTTGTCATCGTCTTTTCCCTTGGTTCTCTGGGACAGAATTGCTGATACTCCTACCGGACTGGCGTCGACGGTAACCGTTGTTTCTTTAGTGGTATCAAAATACGCCATACAGGTTGTGGAAACTAGTGCGTTTGTCAGTTGATGGAATGCATTTTGGTGGGTAGCTGTCCAGATAAATGGGACACTCTTCTTCGTCAGCTGGCGTAGGGGAGCTGTGATGGTGGCAAAATTTGGAATGTATTTTGCATTGTAATTGGCCATTCGTAGGAGGCTTCGTACTTCAGATACGCTAGTTGGTACTGAAGCGTTCTTTAGAGAATCAACCGTTTCGGATCAGGTTTGTTTCCATCTTTCGAGAATATTTGACCAAAAAATGCTAGGGTTTCGTTAACAAAGCTGCATTTAGCATGATTAAGACGCAGTCCTTTGTCTGAAAGACGTTTAAGACACTTGTCTAAGTTCTCGTCATGGTCCTCATTTGTCGTACCATACACTAGAATATCGTCCGCAATATTCTTTACACCGTTTAGGCCTTGAAGCTGTGTTTGCAACGTGTATTGGAAAATTTCTGCAGCGGCGTTTGTCCTGTAATTTAGTCGTTTATATCTGAATAAACCTACGTGTGTGCAGAAGTGGTTATGTATCGACTTGCCTCGTCAAGTTCAAGTTAATGGTAGGCTTGGGAAAGGTCGAGCTTTGAGAAGCATGTTGCACCGTTTAACTCGAAATTGACGTCATCAACCGTGGGTATTGGGTGTCGTATTCGCTGTATTGCTTCGTTGGCCTGACGCATATCTACGCTAATACGCATGCCTCCGTCTTTTTTAGCTACTGCTACGATTGGAGATACCCAGGGGGTCGCTTGGTCTTCTGGAACTCTTTCTATAATTTGTTATTCCTCTAATTGCTTTAAGGCTGTCTGGACTTTGTCACGAATGTGATATGGAATTCGTCTTTGACGCTGTGCGCGAGGTGTCTGGTTTTTGTCAATGTTCAGTTTTACTGTTTCTCCTTTTAATTTTTCCTTGTTTATAATACTGTCCAGTTTCTTATCATTTGTTTCAGACAATTTGTTAAGATATAGGCTTACAAGTCCTAAATCTTGAGCTGTGGTGACAGAGATCAAATCTCCTCCGTCTGCCGTTTTTGCGACATAGAAGGTTGCCACGGTAACCCGTCTGCGAGTCTCAATTGTCTCCTCGAATTTACCAAGGAACTTAACCGCTTTCGTTGAATTGTATCCAAACGTTTTAATGTTTGTTTTCTGTAGCTTCGCTTCTTTCATTTTTGCGAATGTATTCTGGTCGATAACGTTGATACTTGCGCCAGTATCTACAGTGGCTTTGAATGAGTGTTGACAAGTTTTTACGTTGACCTTCGGGGCTTTTCCATGTGATAGTGTATATATTAAATCTTCATTGTCTGAACTGTTCGTATCATTTTCAACTTTCGTAACTGGATTTATGGGTGTTTTTGTTTTCTTCTTCAAACGTTTGGCATTTGGAATAGGTTTATGTTCTCGATGCTGTGGTTGTCCTCGACAAACGCGTGCAAAATGATTTAGCTTTTGACATTTCCGGCATTTTTTGCCTTTAGCTGAACATTACCCTTTGTGAGGCCAGATTTCTCCGCAATTACGACATGTTTTCGACGCTATTTTATGAACAGCTCCCGTGCTTGTGTCCTTGGGCTCGATATCACGCGCTTGAAATGCACTCAATTCATCGCGTCTTCCATCAATAAGGATTGATTTGAGATCGTAACTTGGTTCTCGTTATGCTTTTTTACGGATTCTTGAAGACGACCCTGCAGTAATTTATTGTTGCTCGACTTCAAAGTCAACATCATTAAATGAGCATGTTTGTGCTAGTATCCGTAGCCTGGCATGAAATTGATCCAGGGTTTAGTTAACTTCTGACGTTGCTTGTCGAAAACGGTATACAGCGTAGCGTCTGTTTTGCTGTGGTTCAAAATGTGCTTTGAGTTTGGTTTGCGCAGTATCGTAATCATCTGCGGTCCCCGTGTCTGGAATTTGGCGGAATATTTCGCGTACACGTTCTCCCGCTTGATATAGGAGTAGCGCATGTTTTCTCTTGGGGTCAGTGATTCCACTGGCAAGTATAAGCATCTCAAAATCCTCCATCCAAATGTTCCAACTAGCACCCAGACTTTCGCCAACTTCAGAATCAGGATTAAATTCCGGCAACGGTTGAATCGAAACAGATTGTATATTGATATTATTGTCAGCTTGCGCAGCCTGCTGATCTTCGGCCATCCTCGTCGCTAACATAATATTCCAATTGCAAACACTCTCTCGTTTAAATTGCTTTATTAGACAACTCCAGTCAAAACCCTACTATCAATAACAATATATTCATGTTTCCTTGTTCTAAAACGTTCACGTGACATTGTGACGTAACTATTATAGGTGAGCAGAACCTTAACGAAGCATCATACAATCAAGCAGCTTGTATATGTTAACATATGAGATCAACTACCCCTATGACAAGAACATCTACGATACAATGACCAAGTACAGCTCATGTTAACATTAAAACTTGAAGTTAAAAAATTTAAGTGAACCTTCGATAAAAATGTTTTAAACGAGGTCAGGCTGTGAAGATCACTAGGCGTAGCTATTTTACAACCACAATTTCAGAGCGGAACAATTCTGTTGAAGTACGAAGACTGCAAAGTACTAGACTACATAGGACGGAACTTTAAGCATGAGAGAAGCGTTATTACATTAAGAGTACGACTATGGCTGACAACAGTCCGTTAGCAAGGGACATGTCCGTCTCAGTAATCCCAGCATTTTGTTCGCCTTGACTGCGTTGTTCTTGATGTGTGTATCCATGGAAAGACAATTGGTTACTGTGACACCGAGAACCGAGATCAACTTCACCAGTTACGTGCGCTTCAGAACAGCTGCGTCAAGGTGATAATCTGCCAGACATGGAACTTAACCACGAGAGATTGTCAGGATCTTACATTTCGAGGGGTTGAAATTGATGTTACACTCCCTGCTCCAATCCTCCGCACACGGCAAGGCTTCTTGCAATTGGGCACAGTCTACACGAGATCTAATTGCTTTATATAGTTTCATGTCGCTGCATACATTCCTGTTGATGTGGACTCAGGTATTACATTTGGAAGATCGTTTATAAAAAGTCGGAAAAGCATGGGACCCAAGATACTTCCCTGTGGAATGCCAGAACTGACGTGAACCATTCTGAAGCAGCTTCCTCAACCACAACACGTTGACTACGGTCACGTAAGTAGTCAGTGAACCAGTTGAAAAGGTTGCCTGATATGCCATAATTTTTAAGTTTCTTTGGTAGAGTACCATGGTCGACTGAATCGAATGCTTTGGCAAAGTCGAGGAAAAGTACATCCGTTTGGATGTTGTTGTCAAGTAATTGTCAAATGTGATGTAAGTTAGAGAGAAGTTGTGTTACACATGAACGCCCATTGAGGAAACCATGTTGTGCTTTAATGATCATGTCTCGAAAGTGTTCGTAAAAACAGTTTCCAACACCGCTCCAAATCTTTGCTGATGATTGGTAGCAGGGATAGTGGTCGGTAATTTGAAGCAGGTTCTGTCCTATCTATTTTATGAATGGGCGAAACATCGGCCGATTTCCATTCGTATGGTACTGTTCCAGAATTTAGGGAATGATTGAAAAGTAAACAGACTTGGAGCAATGACAGAACTGCATTCCTGTAAAATTCGTCCAGGAATTGCATCAGGGCCGGTTGCCTTCGTTGGATCCAAGTGGGACAGATGGTGGGTAACTTCCACTTCTGAGATGACGATATCGGACAATTGGGCAGCATGAGGCAGCAAGGTGGTGGATGCTTTAGGATTAGAAGTTGTTTTAACAGGTCGGAAAACAGAACAGAAATAGGAATTAAAAAGCTCTGCTTTTTCTCGTGAAGTCTTCGCTATTTGATTGTTATGTGATATGGCAGGATTTAATACTGAACGGTGGTGAAGTATTATTGCCTTATGGCACTCCCAAAACAATTTAGGGTTGTGTTTGAACCATCCTTCGATCTTCGCTAAGTACAAATGACGAACTTCCCCACCGATACAGGGAGGAGAGTTGGTATCCTTCACTGTTTTAGTTGGAACAAAGTCTTTCACGGTAGATAAAAATAGGTCTTTTCACTGCTTCCAGCAGGTATCAAATTTGTCAGTAAGCATCATGTCAAAAGTTGTTTGTGACAAAGCTTTACGAAGTTCAGAAAAGTTGGCTTTATCATAATCGTAAACTATACGTCGCCCAGGTTTTGCTCTTCTAAACTGTATACGGAATTCGATAATGTAGTGATCAGTTAGAAAGTTATGCTAATCACAAGAAAAAAGATATTATGTCTGACAATATCCCGAAAGGATTGCAAAGCAACAAGTCGAGTTTATTACCTGCACGATGGGTTGGGCCCTCTGTTGAAGAAAGTTGTCATCCATAAGTTCACGAAGACCATGCCATTCACACTTCCAACGGTGTTGATGGGGGTTGATTGATCATCCGACCAGGAGACAGAGTCACCAACTAACACAATGCAACTTGAGTTAACGAGTTGTTTAGATGAATAGGGTCGTCGGAACAAGTGCCTGGGGGATGATAAAATACTTAAAGAATGACCGGTTTATTGTTTGTTTTACTGAGTTGTACAACCAAAAATTCAATTCCATCTCTTTCGAGGTCGCAACTCCGAGTAACTTGTAAGGCTTCTTTGACTGCAATTAGCACACCGCCACCGATTTTACCCATCCGATCCTATCTTTGCGAAAGATATTGAAGCCAGAAAGAAGTTCTGAGTAAAGGATAGTATTGTTTAGACATATTCAAGGATAGAATTGTTCTCCCTTGGATGTAAACATTTGCAAAAAGCAAAAAAATTAAGCGTTTAGTATATAATTTAAAAAACGCAAATTGTTGAGACCTAAAATTCCGCTTAGAATCAATGCTTTATTGATGACAATATTGTAAAAGCGTCGCTGTCTAAAGCTTGTGCGACATGTTTCTCTCCATCTCTTCCGTGCTCGGTTCTTTTCGAGTTGCTCAACCCTCTCTTCACAAATTTAAAAGGTATGCGCCCCATAGTTCAGTATTCCTGGCATGCAACACTGTTACTACTGAGTACTATTCAAAAACGGTTAGATCGAAAAACAGTTGTTTCGCCAATCATACCAGATTGCAATTTTTATTAATTTTAGCTACAAGGACGCAAAATTTAAATTAAGGCGGTTAGTGAGACAGATTTTATCAAAGAAAGCGCGCACGTTATAGGCCATGGGCTCTCGTAGAAAATTGTTTAATTTCGTGGTAGCCATCTGGGAAACACACGGTTTGCGGTTCATTTGAAAGAAATTGATACATTCCTACAAAAAAGTTCCCAAGCAAAAAAACGCGCCCGATACGGAGAAAATGGGTGATTTGTCATTATTTACTATAAAACTGCATTACAGCAAAAAATGTGAATTTTTTTTATATTCGATGACAACAAAAACGACCAGCATCATCAGAAAGATAACAAAAAACTGCATATAATACTCTTCAACAGTTTTTTATTCTTCATATTTTCGAGTTATTTTTGTTTTAAAACATTGAACCAAATTCGCATCATGAAAACTGGGTACTAGTTTAAAAATGGGTGTTCAACATCGTATAACTCGAACTAGGTGCTGGGTGCTCTACTGGGTAACTAGGTGCTCATTAACTTTCGTCTGTGTATCAAAAACGTAAATATTTTTCATGCGGCTATTTGTTTTCACATATTTACTACTCTGATGAAATCGAAACTCCCGTATGGAAGATCACCTTCAGGAGAGAAGAGGTGTCCGCTTGCATGAGCTCGAGCAATAATTTAGTATGTTTAATATTTTACCGTAATTTATTTTGACAATGATCAATTATATTTTACCATGATCTCGTCCAAGTGAATGAAATAAGGAAAGTTGCGGGATACACAAGTACTAGTTTTAGACTAGCTTCTATTTGTGTCCAACAAAAATATGCCATTTAACTATTAAAGAGCAGTGCCCGCTTACAAGAAGTGTGAACAAGACCTCTGTTTTGCCTCATCTTTAATTAATATACTTTAATATAAGCATTTTAAATCATTTTCCAAACACCGTGAAGCCCCGATTATTAACCCCTCCCCCCACCCCTATATAAGCACATCAAATTACCAACGTTTCAACTTCTCTCTCTATTCCATGTAAAAGCTCCTCAGGTGTTAAGTACATCCGATCCATGTACAAGCCCACGCTAGAAATCCACACATTGGTTGCTCAGACAATTCAAAGTGTATTTAAATGTTTACATTATATTTTATAAACTTCACCTTCTTTAATAAAGTTAATAAAAGACTAGCTCATTATTTTATTTATCAAAGTGGTTTTAGTCAGCAAAATAAAGTTTGTTTAAGTTTTAATATTTCAGTGTTTACCGTCTTTGTAAAGACTGTGTCACAGTTATTACCAACCCAATATGTCACCCATGTACAATAGCCTCCAGGGTGTTATAACCCCCACACCTCCGTGCATTAGATCATGAAAAAATGCTTACGAACTTGCAAAAGCCCGGGGCTTATAGTCGCGGGTTTTGTGTTTCTTGTGCCCGCTGTCTGCAAATCTCTGTCCGTACATCCGCGTTTTCCACCCAGCGTCAAGCGTAAATTGTAAAAAATGTCGCGAAGCGCCGACGGTTTGAATAGTGCTAAATATTTTGCTCGCTTGTGCTGCGATTCAGCGATTGTTACAGGAGCTTGTCAAGGAATAGGTAAAGGAATACTGTATGTCGAAAGAACCAGAAGGTATGTTCAAATGAGTATTATATATTAAATGGAACTGATCTTTAATGAATTGTTACAGCGAAATTGAGGCCTACTCTGGGCCTCAATGTCGCCTAATATCGCCCAATATCGCCTAATGTCGCCCAATATCGCCTATTATCGCCTAATATTGCCTATTATTGCCTGACATCCACTAATACTGCTTATGTTACCTGGGAGTGGAGAAGGTGGGTATGTCACTTGGTTATGGTTTACGATAATATACCAACACTTGTGTCAATAGTACTCTTTTTGCTATGAGCACGTAATTGTTTACAGACCTTGGCTAAGGCAGCTGTCTCTCTTTTAGAGCACAATGATGACTACCACAAGGAGTACCATTTTTCATACATTTCACTTCACTCTATTAAGGCCTATGACTTGCAAATTGTGCTGCATATTTTTTGTGAAAGCAATTACATTTTAATTTTGGTTATGTAGGTTTGAAACGCCTATTGTCAGCTGTATTAGAATAATAGTTCATTATGTTATAGCTAATAGTCAGCTAGTTTAATTGTATAGTGTGACGGAAGTAGCCGCGGTATATTTCCTATTAGATTACATAGCGTTAGTCAGTATAGTCGTGACTGTGTTAGAGAGAGGACGTTGTTAATAAAAGAGACATTACGTGCTACATTTAAATTCAACCCATCGCTACTCGTTTGGTGCAGGTGTAAACCAAAGTACGTAAGTTCTATAGTTTTGATTGTTATATTTGTTATTGCTTAACTAGTTTTGCTGGTCATTGATACTGTTATTACTTAGTTAGTTAAATAGTTTTATTTACTGTCGTGTTTCAGTTCGAACCTACAATCCTTGTACCTACAATCATTGTATCTACGATTCTACAATCTATTCATCTAAATTTCACGGCGAAATCACGCTAAATTCCACGGCAAAACCACGCTAAATTCCACGGCGGAAGTAAAACTGGCGGCGGAAGTAAAACTGACGGCGGAAGTGAAACACATGGCGGAAGTGAAAACACGGCATGTGTCAAAAAAACATGGAGGATGTCGAAGAAAAAATAGAATACTTGTTTTATAAAGGATATACCTACGAAGAAATTGTTGGATTGCTTTCAGTGGATTATGGAATTCAATTAAGTCTCAGCACATTGAAGAGAAAGCTCAAAGACATGAATTTATCGCGAAAAAATGTAAATTTTGATGATAATTTAGTCAGACAAGCGATTGAAGAACTTATAGACGGCCCAAATTCCTGCGTTGGTTATCGCTAGATTTGGCATACTCTTAAACTAAGAGGTATGATTGTTCCTCGCCTTCTGGTGCAACAGTTAGTGCAAGAAATTGATCCAGAAGGAGTTCAGGCCAGAAAAGCACATAGGTTACGAAGGCAACAGTACCATTATCCTGGCCCAAATAGCTTTTGGCATGCGGACGGATACGACAAACTTAAACCGTACGGTTTACCCATCCATGGGTGTATTGATGGTTTCAGCCGAAAAGTCATCTGGCTGTATGTGACGCGGTCTAACAACTATCCTGACAACATTGCTGCATACTATCTAGATTCTGTTAAAGAACTTGGTGGGTGTCCACGTAAACTCAACACTGACCTTGGAACAGAAAATGGCACCATGGCTGATATTCATTGTTTTTTCATGGATGATGAAGACTCGCATCAGTACGTTGCCTCACCAAGAAATCAAAGAATTGAGGCATGGTGGTCTTTTCTGAGAAAGAATGGGAGTAATTGGTGGATAATTTTTTTCAAAGATTTAATTGAAAGAGAAAAAAGCTTAAATATTACTGACCCCATTCAAAGAGAATGCATCTGGTTTTGCTTTTCAAATTTGATTCAATCCAGTTTAGATGAGGTTAAAGAATCCTGGAACACCCATTATATACGCAAATCTAGGCATGACACTGTTTGTGGGAGGCCAACTGCAATATATTTGTTGCCAGAAGCCCATGGAGGAATTAGAGGGTTAATTGTGAATGTTACAGATTATGAACTGGAATATGCAAGTAAACACTTGATAGAAAAAGAAGACGAAAATGAGTACCAAGACTACTTCAAGTATGTCATGGACACTTTAAATCTCCATGAGCCTGGGCACTGGAGGGAAGCTTTACAACTGTATGAAAATTTAAAATCAATTGCAGTTAATGGAATGTGAATTTAATAGTATATATCCAACTCTTCTACCTTCCATACATTGTTTCCTTCACAAAATGTAAAAGTATAAAACACATTCTGAATTTATGGGCATGAAATTTGTTATGCATATGAATCGTCAAAATTGCAATTTGCTCCATTTTTAATCTTTCAAATAGCTGCTGAAAAATTTTTGTAAACAATGTAAATACATGTCCCAGGGAAGAAAAGTGAAATAACAATATGCAAATTACGTAAATTAATTCATGAATTTAATCAAGAATGAAACCCAAAAACGTAGATGGCAAAGCTGAAAGTTTCTACAGCCATTTGCAGAATTAAATTTTGCCAAATTTTTCAGTAATTTAACCATTAATTAAACGCATAACGAATTTCCTGTCTACGAATTCAAAATAAATTTTAAACTTTCAAATTTGTGTACAATACATTTTTAAACTACTAAAGAAGACAACCCCATGCCACAGGAAATCCATCTTTATGAACATTTGTTGTTTATTCTACATTACATATTCCAAACAATCTATATAACAAAAATTCATAGCAGGAATGAATGCACCTTGTATTGTAAAAAAATAATCCAACTAATACAAAGGTTTTATTCAATAAAACTTAACAAAACGCTTAAACACATTTGTGAAATGCAGAACATGCAAACACTTTAATACCACGTAAATTTTGTGGGTATTTTACTTAATCAATAAGTAAACTGTTCTTTCTGTAATACATGCATGATTACTTCTCAGCTCTTAATTTTTTTAATACAACACAACTTGCTAAAGTCACTGTGGACTTAAGACCTACAATCCTGGTCAAAAATGTTAAGACACTTGAACATTTACAGGCGTTAACTTAATGCCTAGCGCCCCCTCCCCACCCCATTCAATGTTGAAAATTGAGTAATTTTTAACAATGTTGAAGTTGAATTACTCAATTTTCAACAATCTTGAAATTGAATTACTCAATTTGCAACAATGTTGAAGTTGAATTACTCAGTTCTCAACAATGTTGAGGTTGAATTACTCAATTTGCAACAATGTTGAAGTTGAATTACTCAGTTCTCAACAATGTTGAAGTTGAACTACTCAATTTGCAACAATGTTGAAGTTGAATTACGCAGTTCTCAACAATGTTGAAGTTGAATTACTCAATGTTCAACGTTGTTGAAAATTGAGTAATTCAACTTTAATATTGAATGGGGAAGAGGGGGGTTTATAACAAAACTTTGCATTAAATCAAGTCTGTTTTATCTAAATAAAGAAAACATCTGACAAAGTTGTGATGCTTCAAGGACTTTTAGCCAGGATTGTAGGCATACTTTAGAAATAACGGAATTTAAAAATTCCAAACAAACAAAAACTCAACCTAATATTAGGTGTTCAATGTAAAACAATTCAGTGGATTGACATGACGTCATCATGGTGGATCAATGTTGAATGAGCTATCGCTTTCCAAATGCTTGTGATTTGCTTAAAGCTAATAAAAAAACATGTTTGAAACTCGCACTTGAATTCATATGCAAAACTGGAAGGGTAATAGCACGACCACAGGCACCAACAACTGGGAAACATATGGTGTGATTTGGATTTCGCTGTTTGCAATCATGATTAAACGACACGTGGACTGAACGGTCGCTGCTTCCAAGCTCCGATGTTTTACACCTGTTATCCATCCCAAGACACCACGCGGAGATATATCCTGCATACTGAAATTTTCATTTTCACAAGCATTGCTAGTATTTTCAACTGTCTTCTCATTACTGTCACCTGCAGCCCATGTTAATGCTTCGGAATCTCCATTCTGTTTCTCATCTTCTAATTCCATCAGAAAGTTTTGAAAGTAGTCCATCATATGTTCTTCTTCAACTCTTCTGCTTGATCCTTCGTCGGAAAATTCCGGCTTTATCAATGACAACACATAATCGGCATCTACAGCAATCTGCTGACCAGATACAAATAGGGAGCGGATAACTTGAGAGTGGTTAGAAACTATATCAGCCAGCCCGAATAGATTTAATCCTCTTCGAAGCTCGTTTAAACACAGCATTCTCCTACTGATGATACATACAACAGCCGAAGAGATAATTGAGTCAGCGTTTGCTTGATTTATCTGTCTGGTATATCCATGATCTATTATTGTATCTTGAAACTGCAGAACATCACTCTTTATTTGATCAAGCATTTCCTTTTCTTTTGATGTTAAATGCTCGACTAGACTTGGGCTAGTGAAGTCAATATCTTCATCTGTGACAAGCGTTTTGTAGACTTTGTCATCTAGAAAGCATGGCGGTGGTCCACCAAGCTCGCAGCAACCAATTCGCCACAAGCTCTAAAGTTGCCATTGTGAATATCATTAGTTGAGTGGATAGGGCTTCCATGAGGAAATAACTTATTTTTAATATCCGAAATAGTTTCTGTTAAGAATTCCTTTGCCAAAGCTCCGGTATCAATACCACCTTCGCCAATAAATTTTACACGAAGGGTGTGTTCTGGTGTTAGTTTATTGGTTGCCCTTTTCCAAAGATTCAGCTTTCTTTCCAACAGTGCTTTTCTTCGGACAACTATATATAATGAATCCGTGCCATCATCCGTGCCAATAACATTTTCTTCCAAGGCCAAAATTACCTAAGATTCGTTTGTGAAAACATCCTCCCCTTTATCAAGTTCACTCTGTAAGGCAATAGCAAATTCTTCATCATTCTTAATTTGTATTTCATCTTCTTTACAACGGGCTGTGCCATCATGTTTTTCTTTCCTTTGACGTTTTACAGCAGCATTTCCTTCATCTTCACTGTCTGAATCGCGTATATATACCTGGTTCTGTAAAAGAAAAAAAGTTAATTGGTTTTTGGAATTTAGGAAATAGCTGCTTCACATATGAGAACAAAATTAGTAACCTCCTTCTCAGTATATATTTGCGAGAAAGTGCCCTGGTTATTTGTGATAATGTGACGTGCTCCGAGTTCTATGCATGGATCGTGGGAAATTACTTTTTATAGACTGAAAACGTATGGTCTTACATAAATGAATGATGTCTGCATGCATAAAACCATTCTTTTCTACATCTGAGAATTACGGATCGCTATAACTTAAGGACATATAATATATTATTTTATATCAAGTATCATAGTTCATTTATTCCAGCATCTTATTAGTTAAAGGAGGATCACCTGATAGGTGCGAAATGCTACTGTTGCCCGCGAACCACTTGGGAGGGCATTAATGGTATTAATGACTGGTCAACAATAAAGCCGGAAGTCGTGCATGCGTCACGTGAAAGCCCAACCTTTGTATCGAAAGGCTACAGTTGTTTTTCGAGTTTTCGTTTATTTGGAATTTTCGTCTATTTCTAGAAGTTATATTACCAGAATTTTATTTTAAGCGCTAAATACACCTGTTAGGATAGTTATAGTGTTTTTATATTAGTTATTACGTCACTCAATGTAACTAGTGCATGTCGAGATAGCTGTACTTTGCTACCTCGTGTTCGTTAACGAGAGGACAATATGTATACTTTTGACGTTTGATGTAAATCTATATTTTTCTCATTGTTTTAATAAAGTTTTGTATACACCAGAATATCAAAATGAGTTCAACAACACCTTAAAAGAGCAAAATTTGATGAAACTTTAGCTCGAGTAGATGGAACCCACGTTGAGCAGCCTGAAGGGCCAGCGACTTCGTCAGAAAACTCATCTCTTTCAAAAATGTTATATCTTCGTCATCGGAACAGAATGTCTCACTGCAAGACAGGTCTTCAGTGGTACAAAGGTAAAATGTTATTCGCTTGTAATCCTTCAACACCTCCTCTTTGTACCTTGTAAGACTGAAAGCTTCTTGATTAGTTCCAGGTAGAAACATGGCAATCTGACCATCTTCGTACAGCAGAGCATATTCTTTTCCTTCCTGACATAGATTTTTCCAATAATTCTTCCACCTCTCTTCAGCATTTTCGAGAATTGTTTTATAGTCTGATGAAGTTGAAACTCGCAACGCTACACGCTTTGCCCTTCGTTCTTTGAGTTTTCCATCGTTTGCATCCCAATGCATCAAACCAATTTTAATCACTACCTCTTTTTCATCTTTTTTAATATTGCTTTTTTTGGGCATTTTCCCTCTGTTTAATGTTGCCTTGCTTGGTTTTCCAATAGAATTTTTGTACTCAATAAAGCTCTTCACGCAAACACGACCAAATTGGCCAGTAACATTACTGAATTCTTGAGCATCTAAAAGTCAGAGGAAATGTTACTAACAAATTTGACCAGTTAATACTCGTGTTAAATTACCTACCCCTCTATTCATACAGGGGTGTATTAACCACCTTGGGGCCTTTTCGGACCTCGTGCTGGGCCACGTCCATTTTTCTGTCACACACCTGTTTTCTATTAGGACACACCCATTTTAGGTGCGCCACAAATTTAGGAGCCTCTCGCATTCAGGGGCCTAGCAAATTTAAGGGCCTCGCCCCCTTGGCTGTACATATCCTGTTTATTCTTGTTGACCCAACAACGTGGCCAGATCGACATGATTTGCGGATAAAAACGATTATTTAACAATTTGTCTTTAAATTCAATTAGTTAGATTTTCATAATGGAGGGAGGGGGGACGGGGACTCACACGGAAAATCTACCTTGGACCTCGTGTGACATTAATCTGGGCCTGACTGCATAAAGCATGTGCCTTGACTCACAATACCAAGGTATCTCCGTAACAGGGGGTGGTTTTAGGTTATACCTTGGAGCTTATATGATAAGCTGCCCTATGCTATTTCCCCCCTCAAACTTTCAGGACAATCCAAGGACCGCGGGGCGGTTTTTTATTGGTGGGGCTAATCGAGCACCGAAGGTGCGAGATATCTAGAGGGGAAACTTTTGAAATCAAGAGCCCTGAGATGCTTGGAAACACTTCTAATTTCAACAATCATCATGAAGTGGCATATAGTTTTTGCCTCGATTCTTATATTTTTAATGCAAACATATGTATTGAACAAAAATTATTGGTGGGGCTTTAGCCCAGCCAGCCACCCCGCTCCGCGGTCCCTGCAATCTTTCATCATCCATAAAAGGTGCATGTCAAAATTGACCATAACAAACAAGATGGTGGCATGTCATCATACCAGAATGCATTGCAGGTATCAAGTACAAATAGCTGAAAAGGATGACACAAATCAAAGTTAATTGATTGAATTTTTAACACACAATGAAAATAAACTACTTTCTTTTGTCTGTTCTTTAAATCATGTTAATTTGCCCTTTTTCGACTATTTCAGACCACAACGCACTGTGGTAAAATCAACATGCTGCCATCTTTTTTATGGTCAATTTTAGCCCAGCTACAACCAGGGGCTTAGCTAGGGTCGAATATTCGGGGAAGGAGGGAGCAATGAGTGGCGAAGCTACGAAAAACCTAGGGGGGAGCTTGGAAATGTGATTTCCCACATTCTGAAATGAGTTTTTACCTAATATACCCCCCCCCCTCAATATCTCACCAGATTTGAACTTTTCACAAGTACAATTTTGAAGACCATGGGCCAACAGCCCCCCCCCTGCCCTGCCATGCCCCTGGATACAACAAATGTCTCATCTTAAGGGGTTGAAGGGAAAGTGTCATTTAAAGTGACCCTCCCTCCTTTTCAAGAGAATGTTAAAAAGTACAGGTTTCTAAATTTACAAGGGGGAGCACATAACTTGTCCTAAAAAGGGTGAGATGGAGAAACCCAGTAAAATCAAAGAAGTGAAAAATAACCAAAACAAAACTGGATTTTATGCAGGATATAACTAGGTTTTAGCTAAAATTTACCCATTACATCAGCGCTATGAAAATTATGTGACTATTAGTAAAGTCAAGTAAAAAACCCCAGCTTATTATAATTTATTATTTTTGCTTTTTTCTCACTTTTTTCTCACGTCTAAATGCCTGATTATATCATTTTCATTTACTTAAAGTGGTACGATTATTATATGGACTGGGGGCTCGCCTTAAATTTTCCCGCGTTCTTGATAACATTGATGATGATATAATATTTCGATGTTTTTGGCTGAAAAACTATCTGTAAATGCAAAAACTCTTTCTTATAATTTGGTCCTATTGACCAATTCACTACAAGCCTCCTGAATTTAACGGCAAACTTAGCTAAAAAACCTAAAAAGCCCTGTACTTCGCTGCTGTTTTTGGAAATTAACATTTTAATATACTCGGACGAGCCCCTTGTTCAGTTAATACTTCTGCAAACATTTTACCCGTTTATGAGACGTTATTATTGTAATTTTAAATGCTTTAAGTTTAAGCTAAGTAAAAATATAGCTTATGTATGGTGGCCCAGCGCTATCATCGATTTTTAAGGAGGTTATTTTGAACAGTAATTAGATTCTAAAAACCAAATTTATTTTCAAATGTCTTTTATTTTTATTTTTGATTGTAAATTTAAATGAATTTCTATTTCAAAAGTAATTGTTATTTTACTTTGGAGTTTAGTGAAGCAATTTTTATTTTTTATTTTTGATCCCTGGCCCACCGTTATCATCACGAAAAAAAAATTAAAATGAGATCGGCGCGCGTGGCCCAGCGCTATCATTACAAAAAAGAAAAAATGAATTCGGCGCCAGTGGCCCTGCGCTATCATTGTCAAAACAGCATATCCCGAAAATCAACGCGCGCGTTCACAATTTCGCGCGCATCCCTTTTATAGTCATATTGCTTGCATGAAGGCGATAACGCTCATGGTGAAAAAACAAGTTTTTGATAAGTAACACTACAGTAAGATATGAAGCACAAAAAACAAGATTGTAAGAAGGAGGATTGGGCTGAATTTGAAAAGAGAGTAGGACTTAAAAGGATCGAGGATCAGCAGAAAAAATCGCGTGGTGGAAGCTCTAAAGTTCCTAGTGATATATTAGTTCAAAGAATGGCGTCAGTAGCTTCGGGTCGGTTAAAGAAGTACGAACCATTAGCCCCAAGAGACTTTGTGCCCTTCGAAGATTACGAAGAACTAAGCATTGACAATATAAAAGACGCTTGCGAACGTTTTTACGACGCTCCACCTAACACTTGTGACATCCTGGCGTCTGATCGGGGCCCGTCGTGCACGAAGTCTGAACAAATAAAGGGGAAAAAAGTCTTCTGCATACGTTTCTTACCACTTGAAAGCGAGAACGAACGCAACGATAGTGCGTCGCTAAAGGATGTGCCAAAACGAGCAAAGGCCGCACGAAGTCGTCCCCGGTAAAATTTCATCAGTGTAGTCCACGTGCTCCGGCAACAGTCTTCCCAAAATCTGTTTCGATTGGAAATTTACTGAAAGCTGGGAAATTGATCAAGCCAACAAAATCATATACATTTGACTTAGAGCACTTCGACGTTCACAAGTGTGTGTGGATTAATACCTCCACCGTAAAGCTTCAGGTTGACGAGGAAAAATTCGCAAGTGGCGCATTCAGAGACGCTTACAAAGCCAAGTGTCTCGATCCACCTAACCTCCGCGGTGAATGGGTGTTAAAACGTTATCAAGAAGTTCGTTAAACACAATTAAAGATGTACTTGGAATGTCTGTTGAGTATCACACCAGGAAGCAAGTACAAATGCACGCAGTGGCAAGAAATATCACCCAGCATTTTGCTTCTAAGGCACCCCCACAATTTAAGGAGACGTTTACTTATGGCAAAGTTTTTTACTCGTCGCTGAATGGTGAGCCGGTAACTATTGAGGAATTCGTGCCAGGAGACTTCGTTAAGTACGTAAATAATGATGGTATATGCTTGGAATCCCCAAGTGAAGAATACGAGGATGTATTCCGGAAAGCACAATGTTTGGTCCATTTCAGTTACAACTATTCAGGTGAAAAAATGATGCTATTAGATATACAAGGCTCAATGTTTAGTTTGTACGATCCTGAAATTGCTACCGCAGAGTTAAATGATGACACGGACAACTCGGGTGAGATTTATTTCTGTGCTGGCAATTTGTCGCACTTGAGTATTGATAAGTTCAATTGCGAACATAAATGTAATCAGTTTTGTGCAATGATGAATCTCGCTGGAACTGAAATGGAACTGACAGTCTGACGCTGCAGTGCAAGCTAGGACTTTGTTTGATACACATTTTTGTTGACATTTGTTGAGTTTCTTGGCAAGAAAACTAAACTGCATGTTATAAAATAGCAATCAAAGAGTAAACGTGACGTTAGAAAAGCATAGATCACTATACGTATTTTACAGTAAAAATGATGCATAGTGTTTATTAGCCATAGTGACATGCTATTGCCTGGGGCCGGTTGTATATAGCTCTTAACTGCTTTTTAACTACCCAAAAAGTAGTTAAATAGTGGTTAACTTTAACTACGTAGTTAGCCGGTTGTATAAAAAAGCAGTTAGCGTTAACTGCAGTTAAAAAGTAGTTAAAGTTAACTATCCTCAATGGCATAGTTAACTTCTCAAAACCTAGTTAACTATGGCGGCTGTATTAAGAGTAATCAACTTTTATGAGCGCGATAATATCAAAAGGCAACGCTTACCTAGAGTTTTTAAGCGTCATCTTCCCTGGGAAGACTTCTCAGATGAAGAACGCTATCGTTTTGGCCGAGAGTCCTTGCTTTTCATAGTGCGACTTATCGAGGACGAAGTGAGACCACTAACAAGGCGAAACCAAGCGATCTCCACCGAACAACAGTTGCTTATTGCACTGAGATTTTTTGCTTCCGGCAGCTTCCTACAAGTAATAGGTGATACCCATGGCTATGACAAGGCTTCAGTATCAAGAATCGTTCGCAAAGTGTCACTTGCTCTCGCAAATAAGCATGAACAATGGATCAAGTTTCCAACTACAATCGAGGACAAAAATTCAATACGAGCGGGAATGTATGATATAGCGGGTTTTCCCTGCGTAATTGGATGCATTGACGGCACACATATCCGTTTACAGGCGCCAAGCCAAAACGAGCCAAACTTCATTAACCGCAAGAATTATCACAGTATAAATGTGCAAGTGATCTGTGACGACCAAAGTAAGTGTATCAAAATAAATTGTTATAAAACACAAACAAAGCTTACCCAAAAACGGAAGTTACGTAACTGCTTATGAATAAATTAGATATTTATTTTTTCAAAAATTTTTTGCTGGTTCGGAAAGAAGATATCTTCCTAAATGTCATTGCTGTTAAATTGAACATCTAAATTTACTAATTTAGGGTGTCAAAATTCTCTTTAGTCACATTAAATTGTTATTCCAAGACTGCTCTGAAAGTGTTATTATAGTATATGTGTTATTTGACAATTATTGACATGCCAGTGGTTTCACTGCTCAGCTCATATGAATGGCTGACTCTTTATAATAATATAATTTATATAGTCATTGTATATTTAAGATATTTTGGGTGGGGGATTAACATGTAAACGTCCCAAAATATCATGTCAATTCAATACAACAATATTCAACTCAACTGTATATTTAAAATGGAATTTCTAAACAATTAATAAATAAAGCTTTATAATACACACTGACTTTACAATACAAATACTTAGTTAATATGTTTACATTTGATATATTAAAATATTTATACAGGGAAATTTAGGAATGTGGTTGCAAAGTGGCCAGGATCATGCCACGATTCATTCATTTTTCGTTCTTCGGCACTTGGCAGAAGCTTAGAAGAGAGTGTACACGATACTGAGGATGGTTTATTACTTGGTGACAGTGGGTATGCCCTTCGATCCTATTTGATGACACCCTATATAGACCCTGTTCTACCTTGGCAAAAAAGATTTAACAGGGCCCACAAGAAGACACGATGCCTGGTTGAACGTGTTATTGGCATTTGGAAGAGAAGATTTCATGTGTTACATTCTGAAATAAGGTAGGCCCAAATCGAGAAGCTTAAGATAATAATTTAGGGACTGGTCATAAAGTATGGGGGGGGGGGCTGTAAAAATTTAATTATTAAAAGGCTAATTTTGTGTGGCCCACCCCTGATTTTCCCACAAAATATACATGACCCACCCCCTATTTGGCACTAAAAATCCTTAAATATTCCCCCCAGTATATCCTTAAAATTTTCATGACCCACCCCTATTTGTGACTTGAAAAATTCATGATCCACCCCTCAATTTCCATAGCCCATCCCACCCCCATACTTTATGACCAGTCCCTTAATGAAGGGCTAACCTGAAGAGCAGGTGATTGTTACAACAGCTCTGCAGGCTATGCTTTTAAAATTTATCTTAACTAACTTGGGTTATGTTTGTTCAGGATGAAACCAGACAGAGTGTGCACTATTGTTATGGCATGTGCTGTTTTGCACAACATAGCCCAAGAAAGACAGGAACCTGACCCAGAAGAAGATGATCTGGTCGAGCTGGAAGATGGAGAGGAGCATTTTCCAGAAGTGGAACGTGATGGGCTAACTGCCAGAGATTATATGGCTCAAACATATTTTGCATAAAGATATGGTACAGTCTGTTTGAATGTTTTAGCTTTGTTTACATTTTCATTGCCAAATTATGAACTTAAAAAAAAGTTTTGACAGTTGCAAAATAGACATTAAGATGTTCAATACAGGAACATCTTACTGTACTTTTAATTTCACATACTGAGTAGAAAATTCATCTCATACTTTACAATACGGGTATTTTTCTGTTTGTAGAAGCTAGTTGAATTTCCAACATATCATGGCCGAAAGTTTACTACAGGTATGTATGCACACTGTGTGCAGAACATACTGTACCATATCTTTAGCTAAAATTTTCTTAAACATGTCTTTCACAAAGTAACACTAGGCAACATTTACACTGCAGTTATGTCTTGGCCTAGACCTGGTCACCTGGCCTGGACCCTTGTGAATAGGATTTCCTCTTTGGCGCAGCCCAGGTAAACGATCAGTTGCCATAGCCCTTAAGCCCATATATAGCAACTGGTCAGATTTTGATAAGCCAAATTGAGCTTGCCCAAGCTAGTGTAAACAAGTGGTGTAAACAAGTGGTGTAAACAGGTTACGTTTTCTGCCAGGTAGGACCTAGGCTAGGTACAGGTTAAAAAATCACTAAAGTGTAAATGCAACTCTAGCATAGTCACAGTAATTTAGAATTGGGAATATATTGGAGAAATTGGGCATTCAAAGGGATTTGCACCATCTTTATCTTTTTTTACCCTTTTCTCTAGGAGTTGTATTTGAAGCTCCAATTTTCGTTGTTTTAAGAGAAAATTTTGCTTTTCAATTGCTGACTTCTCTTTCTCCAACTGCAAAACCTCCACATGTAGCTCTTGAACATCAAGGCGCATCTCACCCTGGGTTTTAGGACGTTTTCTTGGAGGGTTTGACATTGGTTGGCTTGGGTTAGTATTGATTGAGATTGGTACAGGTTGAGATTCAATGGGTGGTACACTGGATGATGACTCACCACTGCCTATATATATATAATTATAAACAATGGTTACAATGCAGTTAGTATAAATGCATTTCATGAATTAGTTCAGGAGTTTTCATAAAGCCATTATGGTAATAATATACATACAAAATGTATGATAAGGTGCCCTCCCGGCTATTACCTTAATGGCTTTATGACAACTCCTGAGCTTGGGCACAGGATGTACGTATATATGTATATATAT
This sequence comes from Muricea muricata, assembly GCA_963855995.1. Classification (NCBI taxonomy): domain Eukaryota; kingdom Metazoa; phylum Cnidaria; class Anthozoa; order Malacalcyonacea; family Plexauridae; genus Muricea; species Muricea muricata. The sequence goes on from CAWLCR010000066.1 coordinate 96,105, forward strand.
ATATATATATATATTGTGTATATATATATATATATTGTAAATTTTACCATCGTGTACTGTAGTCACTAAACGATCAGAAACATCGATTGGGTCAGCATCAATAACTTCATCAGCTTCAACGTCGTTTGAAATGCAAGACTCTATTTAAGGAATTAAGAAAATAATAGAACTTCTAGAAATATCAGAGTGTGATAGCAAATGTATGCCTATGCAAGATATTTCAAAATACGTGTTAAAAGTATATTTAAATTTTAAAAAATATGAAAATAATGAATCATTTGCCACCAGTATGCAGTAGGCGATGTATGCGCCGTGTCCCTTTTGCGAAAGATATGTACATAAAACACAATTTGCACGGGTTTCGACCGTTTCCTCAACAAAAATTTAATAATCGACAAAGAAATATATTTTTCCAGGGTGGGTTAGTCAGTATAAATCATAATATCTCATTTTATTCAGGGAATGGCCTCCACCAACTTACTTGGCGGGAAAATTAAAATTTAATATTTAACGTATAAATAAACAAAATATTTCAATGTGCCGTGGTTTATATCAATGCTTGAATGTACCATTGACAAACTATAATATTTCATAGCTTATTTGGAAAGTACATAGTGGAAAGGGGTGACTTTAAACTTACCTGAATCTGAAAACACACCAGACTCAAAACCTCCTTGAATACCCGAGAAAGAAGGCTCGTCGCCCAAAAGACTAATAATTTTCGCTGTTGTAGCGGTTGGTGGTTTTTCTGCAGGACCTCCGCCTGTTTTTCTTTGTGACCGCATTGTGCCAGAGTTGGTTTTTTTGGCAATCTGTGCCATATTTCGCCATTTTTCGCGAATTTCTATAGGCGTACGTTTTTCATAGCCCAAGCTGTTAATTTGGGAAGCAATTGATTCCCACAACTTTTGCTTTTTAGCATTAGTTATCGCACTTGAAAACTGGCCTCGTAACGTTTCCAAATTTTGTTCAACCAAATTAACTAGTAGGCTGCACTCAGCTGAGGTAAAATTTTGTTTTCTCTTCTTCCCTTGTTTTGGGTTACTTACTCCTTGGTCAGACATTGTATTCACTGATGACTGATGCTCATGTAGACATGTAGTTCAAGTATGAGGAATATGAACTCAAATGAAATATGACTGAGTATATTTACAGTAATGCAGAATCTGCATGTTTTGTGGTGTGAATCTCAATGGATTTTGTTAAACCTGACAACACATCACAAACATATATCAATTATCGTTAATTTAATAACATAGATATATTAAAAAATGTAAAGCATGTGTTCATGCATTGATGCATGTACACTACTTGTACAGATTGGAAACTGAAAGTGGACAAGTTTGGGCCCACCAACATTTCAACCAAGTGCATTTCATATTCACACAAAACACCAAGGTTTAAAAAAAGGTAATACATTGGCACTAACCATTCAAAATTATAACCCGCCGAATTAATTCTGGGTTATAATTCAAATTACCAGGATTAGGGCTGATGCTGCACAAAATAATGTAAAAAATTTTCTAGGTTGTTCACCAAACTGAATACCTATCAACAGCTTCCATTTAAGTTTGAATGGAATAACGTGCTTGCAGCTTCCACAGCCCTTTTCTGGAGTAGTGTTCAAACTAACAAAGGGCTGTCCTTGGTTAAACACATGTGTACTTAAGTTTTGCATGAAAACTCCAGCCAAATTGCTTTTACCTTTCAGTGACCCAGGTTAGGTCAGAGTAGTGTACGGGCATCGCTCAGGGTTGATGAGTGCTTCTAAACTGTTTCGGTCTGGTATTCCGACATGTGTACAATTTCCATGCAAGACTAAGACACATCAAGCCACCAAAATTATTCCAAAAATGGTTGCTTCATGATCATGCATGTATTGTTGTTCTGTGCAATTAATGAATAGCCATGTGTGTGGTATAATAAAACAACTGTGATACTACATAATGATTGAATGAAGAGATAGCTATCGGTCAACCACAATCATCAGATGAAACCAATAGAAAAACAATAGAATGAGGTTTTTTGCATCTACATCAAGTCCCCTATAAAGTATAAACCTTGTTCTATGGACCTTTCCCCCTTTCAGACAAAATTTTGAAAAAATCGAAAAAGGTAAAAATATCACCATAGCTTGAAAGAGCATTTACTAAAGTTGCGAAGTTTGGTTGTGAAATGTTGTAAACTGTAGAAAATATAGCCTTGCAAATTTGGCAAAATTTGTATAAATTTGTATTACGCGTTGGAAAATGATAATCAAAAGTATCAACTGATTATCACTTTTCCGCCCGTAATACAAATATATAGAAAATTTGCCAACTTTGCAAGGCTATATTTTCTACATTTTACAACATTCCACAGCCGAACTTGGCAATCTTACTAAACTTAGGATTCTCTTTCAAGCTGTGGTGATATTTTTGCCTATTTTGAATTTTCTCAAAATTTCATGTAAAAGGGAAAAGGTCCATTGACTATGGTATCAGGCCAAAATCACCACGATTCATTCATTGATTAAACATGATATGCAATACTTGCTCAAATCCAACAAATTATTTAGGCAAAGGATATATAGTATTTATGTTAATACTACTGTATTATCTATTAAGCCATTAGGGTGAGGGTCTTGTTATCATTTCCAGCACATGTATTGACATTGGCATATATTCTCACAATACATATTTTAACATGTTTTATACACAAATGTACATATTAACACTGTCGAAATTATCCAGCGACCAACAAATTCATACATGATGCACAATGCACATCTCTTCTTTCAGCGATCCAGACAAATCATTTGCCTGGCCAGTTTTAAGGTCGAAATTTACAAACCAACGACTTAGTACTTTCTTCAATAATGGTGAATGTTTGTATTTGTACGATAAAATGTATAACGATTACTTTTATCACAGATCATACGCATTCTTCTGCAATTATTTGAATCGAATTTGTCAGCCATTGTTAAATAAACAAGACTTAATTCATTTTAATTTATGTTAACTGCCTCACGCGAGCCCCACGCAAGTTAACTACGTGATTAGTTAACTATCCGACTAACTGCGTTTGGTGCAACGCAGTTAAGTCGTGCAGTTAACTAACTACGGTTAAGGATTTAACTAGGGTAGTTAACCCTAACTGCAGTTAATTAACTTTAACTACTTTTTTATACAACCGGCCCCTGGTCGTTAATTTTCATGTTTACATGTCCGAGTTAATTGAAATTTGTCCTGATTCTATGTTAAGTAGGGTAGCAATATAAATTTATCAATTTAATGTTGGTACACAAAGCAAGTAATTGGCTAGTTTTAAAAGCGGCATTGTTGACAATTCGTAGCTAATCACATCACACTTTCAACAGATTTATAATTTTGTCGTGACCGTGTATTACGCCATTTACATTAACAGAGCATGATGCAGGAACTATCCACGCGTTTGTCCACGTTTAAAATGCGACGTTTCGTGATTGATTACTCTTACCTCGACGTTGATAATTCTGCATATCACAAAAACCTCATCCAATAATTGTTTATATGAAACGTCTCGTTTCAAACGACCATTATATTCAAACAAATTTTTAATTTTTTGCATAGCTGTTACAGCAACAGTTTTTGCAACAGTGTTACTATTATTACTGCATACAAACTTTGTGAAACCTAGCTTAGTTTACAAGCTATTCAACGTAAATAGAAGAGTGATGAACATTACAGTCAAACCGGATGTTCTCTTGCGGGCCACATTGCAATATTGCGATGCAATGTCACAACATTGACTAGCAAGTTGCTTGGAGCAAATTGCAATCGCTTTGACAAGTTGCCGGTCGACCGTTACTGTAGTTTTCAATGTTTATTGCAAAATTAAAGGTACATTTGTTCCACAAGCCTGTAATATGTGCATATTTAAGCATTTCAAATTAATTCTAAACGTTTTCTCGCCTGTACGCCGATTGGAACGCGAGCTTGTTTACAATTACACGTCAAATTTGTATGAAATACCCTCAAAAAATTAACTTGCATTTGTTATTTTTTCCAACATGAACTTTATAAATCAAGTACACGCTTTTGACAAAGATAATTTGTAAATACATTTTCAAAACATTGACATTGTAACTTTTAGACAGCCACTTCTCAAAGCGATTGCAATTTGGTCCGAGCAACTTGCACATCAATATTGCAACATTGCATCGCAATATTGCAATGTTGCTCGCAAGAGAACATCCGGTTTGACTGTAAACAATACTACAATTATCAGTTAAAGTGATTGTTACAAATATTTTGTCTAAGATACAAGTAAGCCTCTTTGGCTTTGCCTGAAGTAACGTTCGCTGGTTCAGGTAAAAACCGCTCGCACGCATTCTTTATTCTTTCGTCATGAATATAAATTTCTGGATTTTCATCTGGTAGGCCGGAAACTTCACCCACTTCTCTCAACGCATCTTCTGTGAGAGCAATACCACAATAATGTCCGCCATAGTTCTCGGGAAAGGCAAACATGTGGTTTGGGACTCCTGTAGGAAGTGACAGATCGTCCTGGTGTCTGATTCTGTGAGAGTTCCAGTAGCTCACAAAGATATCACATTCGCGCTGAATAATGGGAATATAAACGTATGCCAATAGTTGCCTGTCTAATATATTGTGTGGATCGTATTGCCTATCGCGTAGTAGTTGTGTCAATTGTATTTTGAAGAAGTTTTCTAGTCTTTCGTGCAAATCACGCCACCATCTTTCAATTTTGTTGCTTGTCGATGGGCCATATATGACAGCTTCAACTGGATCATCCATTACTTCAAACTTGTTTATAAGGTAAACGTGAACAGTGGCCATTTTGCCCGTTTCCGTGCCCTTGTCAATTCTTAAAAAGGATGGCATCATTTTTTCGCTACACAGATATTCTAGATACTTTTTTCCAATCATGCGTGGGTCTGAGTTTGAATAACAAACAAAGAGGTACAAGATCTTTCTCGAAAACGTGTCCAAACAGCCGTAAATGCATACAGGAAATTAAAGGTTGAATTTTGATATCCGCAGAGTTTATCATGTCCGTCGAGTGACACAACCCATAAGGGTCCACTGGACGAAAATGGTATTTTCGGTTTCTTTCCTTTGTTTTGTAATCTTCTGGCGTCTAAACTGCAGGGTCTAAGTCGGCAAGAACAGTGTGAACCAAATGTCTGGGCACTTTAATGTCATTTACAGTTCTAAGCTTTTGGTTTAATGCTCTGTAGCCCAAAAGCTTTCCAAGCCCATTAAGTTCTTGTTGAACAGCCTCTGAAACTGCCCCTATCGATGTTGTATAATCAATGTATCTTATTCCAAATTGTCGAAGTCTCCTGTCAAGTGTGGCAATGCTCCAGGCGTATTCTGGAAAATCTTGTTTAACAAAATCTAAGGTTTCTGACCTTTTTAAATTCTGCCTCACATATTGTTCAAGAACTGCCTTTAACTCTTCATCGTCTTTCCAACTACTACTCGCCATTAAGTTAACGACAGTGCTTCCACTTTCCAAAAAGTCACCTTGTATTTCTAGAATTCTGATAATTTCCGGTTTGATAGCGCTGGGCCACGGGCGCCGAATTCATTTTATTTTTTTTCCGTAATGATAGCGCTGGGCAACGCGCGCTGATCTCATTTTAATTTTTTTTTCGTGATGGTAACGGTGGGCCAGGGATCAAAAATAAAAATAAAAATTGCTTCACTAAACTCCAAAGTAAAATAACAATTACTTTTGAAATAGAAATTCATTTAAATTTACAATCAAAAATAAAAATAAAAGACATTTGAAAATAAATTTGGTTTTTAGAATCTAATTACTGTTCAAAATAACCTCCTTAAAAATCGATGATAGCGCTGGGCCACCATACTTATGATTAATGCAAGAAGTTTATAAAAACCAAAAAATTAAAATAATTGAAAAGTATACCAAGACAAAAAACATTAATAATTGAAATATTAAACTCTATCAATAAAAGTGGTATTTAGCTTAACTGTTTAACTTTAACGAAAGATATATGCCACTTGTAAGCTTACCTTTTCCACAATTCGAACAAAATTTCTGCTGTTCTTTCAATTTCACCCCACATTTGGAACAAAACATATTGTGATTTTCGAAATATTATTGATTTCACGTAGTAATTTTGTTCGTGTGTTCCGCATATCCTCTGCGGGGATAAGTTTCACTTCCGCCGTCAGTTTTACTTCCGCCACCAGTTTACTTCCACTGCCAGTTTTACTTCCGCCGCCAGTTTTACTTCCGCCGTGGAATTTAGCGTGGTTTTGCCGTGGAATTTTAGCATGGTTTTGCCGTGGAATTAGTGTGGTTTCGCCGTGGAATTAGCGTGGTTTCGCCGTGAAATTTAGCATGGTTTTGCCGTGAAATTTAGTGTGATTTTGCCCCGAAATAGTGTAGTTGAGATGAAAAATAGCGCCGCTGTGCCACAAATATAGTAAATTTGACGTGACCCTTGTGGGCCACCGTAGTGACTAGACTTGTAAAGGTCCCATAACTCGTGGCAATTAAGCCTGTTCCCGGAGTAGGTCTGTTCAAATGAGTATTATATATTAAGTAGAACTGATCTTTCATGATTTGTTATGGTGATAACATTATACTGGATGCCTACCATCCCATAACTTGTTGCAAATATTAAACCTGCCAAGAAGCTGTCAACAAGTTGTGTTCCCTTCTGTCCCAAAAGCTCATTCAACAAGTGTTGAAGAATTTGTTGCTTGCTTGAGGAAAATATCAGACTTAATACAAGGTTGCCTTATGAACTCTGATACAGACCTGTTGCTACAAGGTTTTCACAAAGCTGAAGGGAGTATTAACTATCTTGTTATTTATCATGACTTAATTGCATAGTCTTATCAGAACAACCTTGTAACAGATCAGATTGTGCACTCAAGTCATTACAAGTTTTAACAGTTTGCTCCAAATTTGTTGCAACACAAAGTGAACACAAATTGTCAACAACTTATGAACAGACTTGTTACGACTTGTTTGCAGGATTAATTGTTAATTTTGTACAATTTTAATTCTGTGGGATAAGAGCAAGACTGTGTTAGGAGAGGCAACCTCCCCCTGGAATCTGCAACAGCAGTCTGATTCAAGTCTACTCAGGTAGATTAATGCATGGGTCCACCCTCAAAATGTCATTAAACACTAAAATGGTCATAAAACATTAGCGAATTTATATATTGCAAAGAGATTCACGGAACTTAATCACAGTGGTCAGAGCTTAACACTTATATATTTAGCGTTTCCATGGAAACATGTCACGTGATATTTTTGGTCATTTATCGTGCCTTTTTTTCAGCGGCGTCGCGGACTCGGTAAATCGCAAAAACAAATTCCGTTTTTCCACGTTTAAATTACCTTAGTGTCTGAGCATTGGGATTTTGCTCTGGAATTATTTCTCGTTTAGCCACAAAGTAAATTAATAGCAAAAAATGAGGTTGGCCTAGCGCGAATTATAAATATTCCGCGGATTTAAGGAACAAAGAGGAGGTTTTACAGCTAATACAACAAAATATTTCAATGTTTTTGAGGTGTAGTACTATTTTATTTAATCATACGTGGTTTCTGATGGTTTTAAGTCTAATTCACCCGAATAGTATTCGTTAAATTTTACTTGACTGACCTTTATAGATCATTAATAACAAGCCTTTTACTTCATAATCAATCTTTTACTCCATGATAAACAAGACAATGTACAACCTCGTTCAACAATGTATACAGTTGTATGAAAACCGTTTCAGACGTTTACCATCCAGTTGTTTTTAAGGACACAAACCAAATATAGCTTGAATGTTCAAATATGACTTGAATGCCCTACTTCAACAAGTAATTTGCATAGTTCTGCCCTAAAGGGGGTGGGATTGGGCAAAAGAGAGAGATAATGGACTTACTAAAAAATTGCATAATATATGCTATTGATACTGACCCCCCCCCCCCCCACACACACACACACACACACACACACACAGTTTCGCCTTCTGGTAGGAAAATTCCTGGCATTGTGGAAGCCCTGCTTAACTGTCTAAATCATATTCCCCTCCCCATATACTACAACATTTTTTTACTCATATAAGCTAATCATATAATTGGAGAGTAAATCCAGGTTCCCATTTGGTCTAACTGGCTGGGTGATTGTGACCATATTATTTCCATTCAGAATATAAACCAGGCTGAAGCAAATGTCTTCAAATTTAATTGCAGCCCTACATCAATTTTTGACACCCTGCCCCAAATTGTTTTATAGAGATTAAAAGCACCCCTTCTGGTAATTTATTAATACATATGACCCCACCAGCATATCCCCCCCCCTAAATAATTACTGGTCCCTTGTTGCAGCAAATATTTTCATTATAAATTAATTGGAGAATCTACATTCACTGTAATTAGTGTACTTATCAAGCAAAATTACCAAAGAATATTGAATATGTAAAAATTGTGTCCAACAAAAAATCAAGAAACCACTACAGTACAGCATTGTTGTTATATTTAAAGGTGATTATATGATCACGGTAACTGGTAACTAAATATTTAATGCACTAGAGTCCATAAGCAAAGTGACTGTTGAACAATGTTGTTTAGTAGAATTTGTTTGCAATTCAAACATTAAAACATCGCAGAAACATACACATATCAAAACAACATTGTTTAAACAGCAACTGTGTTTCTGCGATATGCACCAACCAGTATCCCTCTCAATACAAAATGTATAGGGAAGTTGTATGTTTTGCCAATTTCCATGGCATTTTCTGAAATACTAAGTACTTCAGTGGTAGGGGTGATATCATAAACAGTAAATAAAAATGCCTTAATTTAAAAAGTCTTCAAGGGTAAAAGTCTAGTGCTGTCCATTTAAGCACCTACCATGGGAAAGCTAAATTATAATGCTTTGGCATTATTTGAAGTATACACATATGATGCTACATTTGGGCACATTGCCAGCCAATGAGTGAAAATAAACAAGTAAAATTATCAGGCAATATGGAGTGTTAGAATGAGTACAACAATGAAACAATGACACATTGCAAATTTGCAAGTTTAGTGTAAGTAACTGTAATTTTGTAATTAATTAAATTGATAATAAAGCATGATGAAGTTTTCACCTTAAATAAAATAAAACTATGATTTTATATTAAATAATGAACAACTGAATAAGCCAATAACTATGTGCAGAAGAAAAACTCGCAAGACCAAGTTGTCCACATATGTGTCTATGGGCAAATGATTGTCGAGATATTCCTGTCTCTTAGGGATCAGTTCAATCCTGGCAATATTACTGCAAAAATACATAAATACAAGTACAGCAATTTGGTGGAAAGTATTAAACTACATTTCCCATTTCAAACATTTTAATGCATGTAACTTCGGTGTGTGCTTGCCATAAAATCATTTTTGTCAGGGTATATAGTTAATTCACAATAATACAGCATAATGATCAAAGCCAACAGCTACCAAATAATTGACTGATCTGTACAGAGGAAATATTCAAAATAATGTAAAAAATTCACGGTTTCTGACAACTTTAGTTACTGCTTGATCCTTTGGGGGGGGGCAAGAGACAAATATTTATATGTATAATTTAACAATTTTATACAGAAGTAAAGCTAGACTACTAGGAGTACAAGCAGAAAGCTAGTACTCCTAATAGTCGAGTCATTCCCTCTACTGTCACCACCAAAACACACGTTGAGTTGATTAAATAACACTAAGTTTTGGTCTATAAGTCTAATTTAAAATACTAAAAATGTTTACCTTCTATATAAGTGAAGTATAACACTTGAAAATTTTTTCTTTAATATATATAACTTATAAACGAGCTTAGTATACAAAAGCAGTCCTTCTGCTCAGCACTCCTGCTACCAAGCCACCAACCGAAAAAAAAGTCGAAAAACTGTCGTGCATGCGCGAATTAACGCCGCAGCGTGGCAAAACTTGGACCCAAGCATTAAGAGGAGATTTTTTAGAAAGTCGGGTATTTTTTGCGAAAACCAGTGAACTCAAAAAAGACTGGAACGATAACTTGGCCGCCATCTTTGAAGCCAAATTGAAGGCCGCCATGTACGTCACGCCGCGAAAATATGACCTATTTTCAAAAGCTCTTTTCGACCCTTTAACTTCGTGTTTTAGAGCCAGTTAGGTGCTAAATATTTTCTAGATGATTGAAATCTCATGTACCTCAATTTTCTAGGACGTCCAGTAAGGTTTTAAAATATTTTTTGGCTGCTAAAAATGAAAAACAGTTTCGGCGAAAACTTTGTCACGAAATATCTTTTTTAAACAACTGATACCTCTCGAGTTTTAACAGTTAGATGGAAGAGGCTGCCAAGAACTATCCGTAACCGAAGTTTAAAGCTTTAAAACTAATGCTATCTGACGAAAAATGTAAGTTTTATACGTATATTTGAATTAACCATACAAATACACCACTTCGAAAACCTCAATTTACTCACGTATTAGAAGGGCTACAGCAAAGACTAAAAGCTCAAAATAGACAACGATACCTGGACTTTAGCACAAGATACGTTTTGGAAGTGTTGAAATGTTTTAAAGCAATATATTTTTCAATTGAAGAGCGTAGTTTGCCTCGTAGTTTGCTTTGGCACGTTAAAACTTTTGTTATTTTCCAGAGTAAGAAAGTGATAGCCCTCAATTTTTGCCGTAACAAAGTGTAGAACAGTCAGAACTATCCAGAAAACCAGGATCGAATCTTTAAAATTGAGGTCTTGTGATAAAAATTCTCATTTTTCAAGCATATTTTCGCTCAAAAACAAACTTTTCACTCCTCGTAACTTTCCCCAGTCCCCCGGTTCTCGCCTTTTGCTTCAAATTTGGCTTCATCCAATCATAGGACGAAAACATAGGAGTTATCGTTCCAGTTGTATTAGAGTTCACTGGCGAAAACCGCTCAAAACGTAGCGACCAAGCCTTCGCGAAAAAATGTTCTGCCGCCATTTTCTGTTTTGAAAGTTTTCCAAAATTATTTGCTAAGAAAAACAGAATTTTACTGGATTTTTGGTTATGTCATGAGGCAAAACATTGCTAAATATAAAGAAGGATGACGTGGTAAGTGTAATATCGTATTTAATGGACGTTATTTGAATTATTATTATGTTAATGTGAACACGTATCTGACTCAGGAGTGAGCATATTTTAGCTGCAAAATTATCTGCTATTTTAAATTAATAATAGAACTGATTGAAAGCCATTGCTTTCGTCCTCTGGATGATGATCAGCTTGTTTACAACTCGTTAATAGCATAAGTACATGGAAAACGTTAATTAAAGGATTTTGCATTTTTAAGGAAAATTTGAGCATTTGTAATTTTAAATCCCTTTACTTCAATTTACTAATTTTACAGGCATTCAGTTTTTTACTCATTTACAGGCATTCAGTATACAACTTCATCCCATAGGCTATATAATCTGAAATGCCCTTTTTATGAATGAAAATAAAATTTTCAGTCATATGTTTACTGTAAAGTTTTGAATTACACCAGCATCGTGGATGCAACAATCTGGTAGGAAGGTTGCTGAACTAGGACTGGTCATAAAGCAGGGCCTGACAGTCAACTGAGGCAGCATGCGTTATTAGTAAAGACACCAGACAAGCTCAAGGAGCCAAGCATGTTGACATCAAAACAAAATTGCCTATATGGTCATAAGGGCCAAATATTTTATTTTTTTCTTTGATAATTGCCTGGGGATTAACTCAGACCATAAACAATCCAGAAGACAGGGACTGGAAACGCCAGCTAAAATTTTGATGACGAATTGGGACATCCGTGATGTGCCTGTCACGTAGCAATTACTTAGTTACCACGGTAACAAGTTTTAAAACTAGCATTAAAAACAAAGGCAAATGCACGCAGTTTATTGAAATTATACCTTTAAAAAAACGCATTTTTAGAGTTTTGGGACACTACTCGTTGAGTGGCTATACTAGCAAAGGTAGGTACATTCCAATTTTCATGTATTTATGTTTTATAGTGATGTTAAATGTACAAGTTGGATGGTGCTGTCGCGAAAATCGCGTACACAGCAACAATTTCAAAACATACTGCCAAAACTAACCCTGTAACATAAAACTAAACAAGGTTTCTCTTTGGAGAGGAAGTTATTTCAAATGATAAGATTGTGATCTATCGAATAGGCTATTTTTTATGTGAATTTAGTATTTTATTCGCCAAAAAATGTTCACTGGATTGGACGGGCAAAATTGAGAATGTAACAAGCCTGTAATGTTTGTTGTCAATGCTTGCTGACAAAACTGACCCTGTAACATAAAACTAAACCTGCTTTGTTGGTAGGAATAAAGATTTTTCAAATCACAAGACTGTAAGCTATCGAATAGGCTAATTTTTTTAGTCAGTTAGGTCTTTTATGCGGCCAAAACTGTTCATTGAATGTGAGGGGTCAAATTACAAATGTAACAAGACGGCAATCAATTGTAGTATTTATACTTTGGAAGTTTGTTGACAAAACTAACCCTGCTAGCGAAAACTAAAATAATTTTATACTTTGTGTTTAAAATATTCGTTATCACAATACTGCGAGCTATCGAATAGGCTAATTTTTAAGTCAGTTTGGTCTTTTATTCGGCCAAAACTGTTCATTGAATGCGAGGGGTCAAATTACAAATGTAACCATAAGTAGCCCAGAGAACGCTGCGTGTTTTTATTCGCGTGGCGCTCATCGAATAAAAGGCCTAACTGACTAAAAAAATTAGCCTGTTCGATAGCTTACAGTATTGTGATTACGAATATTTTAAACACAAAGCATAAAATTATTTTAGTTTTTGCTAGCAGGGTTAGTTTTGTCAACAAACGTCCAAAGTATAAATACTACAATTGATTACCGTCTTGTTACATTTGTAATTTGACTCCTCACATTCAATGAACAGTTTTGGCCGCATAAAAGACCTAACTGACTAAAAAAATTAGCCTATTTGATAGCTTACAGTCTTGTGATTTGAAAAATCTTTATTCCTACTAACAAAGCAGGTTTAGTTTTATGTTACAGGGTCAGTTTTGTCAGCAAGCATTGACAACAAACATTACAGGCTTGTTACATTCTCAATTTTACCCGTCCAATCCAGTGAACATTTTTTGGCGAATAAAATACCAAATTCACATAAAAAATAGCCTATTCGATAGATTACAATCTTATCATTTGAAACAACTTCCTCTCCAAAGAGAAAGCTTGTTTAGTTTTATGTTACAGGGTTAGTTTTGGCAGTATGTTTTGAAATTGTTGCTGTGTACGCGATTTTCGCGACAGCACCATCCAACTTGTGCATTTAACATCACTATAAAACATAAATACATGAAAATTGGAATGTACCTACCTTTGCTAGTATAGCCACTCAACGAGTAGTGTCCCAAAATTCTGAAAATGCGTTTTTTAAAGGTATAATTTCACTAAACTGCGTGCATTTGCCTTTGTTTTTAATGCTAGTTTTAAAACTTGTTATATAACAAACTTACTTGCAGGGAGGTTGGTTCGGGATTAACGCACCGAGGGGTCTGACAGCTGTTCGAACCTACCGAGCGAAGTGAGGTAGGTTCGGACAGCTGTCAGACCCCTCGGTGCGTTAATCCCGGATCGGGATGTAGGTTTAATCAACCTTCTGGATCGGGATGTAGGTTTAATCATCAGCTAAATTTTGTTCGCCATTGTTGTTGAGCAGTTTGAGGCGGACGGCAGCGTAAGCAGCAAGCAGGTAAGTTCGGGTTTTTTTAACCAATCAGAAAGCCGGTTTTATCGATAAAGAGAAAAGCGGGTAAGTTCGGAAAAGCAGGTTAGTTCGAAAAAAACTTACCTGCTGAGAACCAATCAGAAGCCCGCTTTCATGACACATATGGGATAACCGTGGTAACTAAGAATTTGCTACGTGACAGGCACATCACGGATGTCATCAAAATTTTAGCTGGCGTTTCCAGTCCCTGTCTTCTGGATTGTCTATGCTCAGACCCCCCCCCCTCAGTAACCTGAAGTAAATCAATTCCTCTACTAGTTAACCATGAAAGTATTTTTTTATAGATCTCTGTGATATTTCTATTACAATCTTGAAGATATGATTACAGTATCTGAAAACATCAACCCCATTCTGTCAGTGCTGGGTGAAAAAAACCTGCACATTGTGGAATATTCTGTCTACTGTGTAAAGTTATAAACATTTTCATTATATTCACACAAGAATAGATTGTAGCATAAATAATAATCTGTGGTTTAATAAATATTCATTTTCATCTTTCATTTTTTGTTTTCTTTAATAGCCTGCAAGAAAAGATCTTCTTAGAAATTCTGATATTTTTGCACATTTATTATGATACACTGTATATGCATGATTTAAAGTATGCCTGGCCGGGCAGAATCCCAATAATTAGGTCCCACCCACCCATGTGTTTATTTTCATGTGTTTAAATGTGTTTTTATCATTTAAAATACAATGACCAAATTAATTTGAAAGGAACATGAGTCATGATTGTTAATGTGGACAGTACCTGTTAATGGTAGCACTCAGACATAATTTGGTTGGTTTTAAAAATCATAAAAAATGGCCTAATCAATGCATAATGGTTTGAGTTGAAAATACCTTTTCTAGTTCATGCTTGGTTCCAATTCTCTTCCAAGACTGCTGGACTTTATGGCACTTGTAAAATGTCACTGTGAAAGTAATAATACAAATTGAATACAATGTATCACAAATGGTAAATATCACATCATAACAGTAACATGGCTTGCATTTAATGTCAATTTTCTTTTTGGCGTCCACTTCCGAATGACTTCAAATTTGAACTGGATGTGGTTTTTAAAGTCGTTTTGATTTTAAAATGCATTTTAGCATTGAGAAAGACATCCAGGCACAAAAAATAGGTAATTTCTAAAGGAGGGTTATTTGCAAATATTACATCATAACAGTAACATGGCTTGCATTCCATGTCAATTTTCTTTTCGGCATCCACTTCCAAATGACTTCAAATTTGAATTGGATGTAGTTTGTAAGGTCATTTTAATTTTGAAAGAAATTTTAGCATTGAGAAAGACATCCAGGCACAAAAGATAGAGAATTTATAAAGGAGGGTTATTTGCAAATATTACATCATAACAGTAACATGGCTTGCATTCAATGTCAATTTTCTTTTCGGCGTCCACTTCCGAATGACTTCAAATTTGAATTGGATGTAGTTTGTAAGGTCATTTTAATTTTGAAAGAAATTTTAGCATTGAGAAAGACATCCAGGCACAAAAGATAGATAATTTATAAAGGAGGATTATTTGCAAATATTACATCATAACAGTAACATGGCTTGCATTCAATGTCAATTTTCTTTTCGGCGTCCACTTCCGAATGACTTCAAATTTGAACTGGATGTAGTTTGTAAAGTCATTTTGATTTTGAAATGCATTTTAGGATTGAGAAAAACATCCAGGCACACAAAAATTGAAATGATGGAAGGTTATTTGCAAATATTGCATTATATTATGAGTTGAACAATGCTTGGATTCAAAGTAAATTTTCTTTTCGGCGTCCACTTCCGAATGACTTCAGATTTAAGCTGGATGTAGTTTGTGAAGTCATTTTAATTTTTAAAGACATTTTAAGATTGAGAAATAAGAGCAAACACATAAAAAAGGGAATAATGAGGATTGAGAGCATATACCTCAATCTCAATTAACAAGTGTCAAGTGGACCAACTGCCAAGTGTGCAGGACAATAGATATTTATTTCCAATACACATTTGTATAATAGGACTTTTTCCTCATAATATTACAAATATAAGCTTAGATGATTGTTGAAAAAACTAGTGTAGTAGGGCAATAAGATAAAACAATAGCTTGCCCCTGGCTCTCAATGTATAGATTGTCAGTAGTTGACACAGCGGTAGAAATAAAATTTTAAATTAAAGAACAAAATACAAGTAAAAATTAACAGTATATCTTATCTCGATCATCTCTAAAGCCCCGAGGTAAGTCCATTGTAGGTATTAAAATCTTCGCGCGTGTTGTGAACTGAATGACTGAACTTAAATCGCGTCGTCGAATATCGAGCCAATTTCACGCAATTTTTTATTTCCCTTTCTCTGCCGATAATAAATCAGTATCCTAATATAACACATTTATTAATTAATTCAATTTTTTCCATATAAATTAGCATATACGTCTTTATTTTTAAATATTCATAGTAGAACAAAACGAACCGCCATGTTGGAAAAATTCATTGGTAACGTCATGGGTTTTGAGCGCGTATTACGCGACCTAGAAACAATTCTCCTCATAATCATTAATTCAGGTGATGCGCAAACATGTAACAATTAGTATCATGTGCGCAGACATTGTAATGATTCCAATTCAACATGGCTGACGAGCTGAGAGTTGATCAGAAAGTCGCCTTTTTGGGGGAATAATGGCATTGCCTTTGCGTTTAGGGAAGAAGAATAAACCTTCAACACATGACGCTTTACGGCGCGTGAACGATCTTTTAGCCCAAAGTCCGTTGTCAAAGCCTGTGAGGAGAAAGAGGCGAAAGCCTACTCGGTTTGAACACGGTTAATAAAATAGTATGGTTAGTAATAGTTAGTAAAATAGTTAATAAATAAGTTCTTCTGCGAACAGCAAATGCGTTTATTGCAAACTAAAAAAATGGCTCGCAGATATCATCCTCAGATCATTAGGTTTGCTTTGTCGATACACTGCAAATCCCCATCAGCATACAAAGAATTGAGAGAGAGTGGAGCTCTCATATTACCAAGTGAGCGTGTTCTCAGAGATTACAAAAACTATTTCAAACCTGGAGCTGGTATCACCAAAGAAAAGATTGAAGAATTAAAAGAGAAAACATTACAATATGTTGGCATTCAGAAATATGTTGCAGTTCTAATGGATGAAATGAAATTACAAGAAAACCTTGTTTTCGATAAAACATCTGGCGAACTGATTGGCTACATTGATCTAGGTGATCCCTTGACAGCCTTTACTAACGTAGACGAGGACACTGATCCAATTGCATCGCATGCATTGGCCTTTTTAGTGAGAGGACTATGTACCAATCTTAAGCATGTTGTTGCTTATTATTTTACTGGCAATGTGACCTCTTTTCAATTAATGCCACTATTTTGGAAAGTTGTTGCAGCTCTTGAAACAACAGTAAAGTTATGGGTCATTGCAGCAGTAAACGAAGGTGCATCTCCAAACCGAAAGTTCTTCGAACTTCATGCCAAACTGGGTGGTAAATTACCTGATGGTTTAGTGCACAAAACAATCAATCTTTTTTGCCTGTCTCGCATGATCTACTTCTTTGCAGATGTGCCTCATTTGGTCAAGACTGCCAGAAACTGTCTATATAATTCTGTATCGGGATCACGTAGTCGATTAATGTGGAATGATGGTAAATATCTCCTGTTCAAACATATCGCGGACATGTTTTACCATGATCAAAATTTTGCACTGCACAGATTGCCTAAACTGACATTGGACCATGTTTTGCTAACAAGCTATTCAAAGATGAAGGTGAAATTAGCTATTCAGGTGTTGAGCAGAACTGTTTCAACGTGTTTGTTAGAGTGTGATGACCCCAGTGTTGTTGGGACGGCAATGTTTTGCCAAATGATCAATGATTTCTTTGATTGTTGCAATGTGAGATCAACTAAAGAACATGAACAGAAACGGAATGAGCGGATCAAGCCATATGAAAGTCGAGATGATGAACGACTTGTATGGATGAAGGACACTTTCATGAAGTATTTTGATGCTTGGAAGGAAAGCATTGGACAAAGGGAGGGAACATTCACTCCTGTTGAAAGAGAAAAGATGTTTTTGTCTCATCAGACATATCAGGGATTCAAGATATCAGTCCACTCCCATATTGAAGCTATCAAGTTCCTTCTTTCTGAAGGATTCAAGTATGTACTCTCAGAGCGTTTCATGCAGGATGTCATCGAGGATTATTTTGGCCATCAAAGAACTCAAAGAGGGAGATCAGATAACCCTTCTGCGGAACAATTCGGTTACAATGACTTAACTATTGCTGTCAAAAGAGACATTGCACCATCTGTGAGTGGTAATACTGGAGGTCGTTATGGTAAGGCAAAGTGGTACACTGTTTCGGATGAGCCTGTCAAGAAACGTCAGAAAAAGAAATAACTGATGTCCTAGCAATTAACATTACTGATTAACATAAGGATAAGTTATTAAAAGCCAGAACCAGATGAGAATTTAAGATAATAAAGTAAAAAACATAATCCAAAAACAGAAAACATCTTGAAAATCCAAGATATGGATTAATAAACAAGACGCAGATTTAAATGGTTATATTTCGATCCTATTACAGAATCATCATCAGACCAACTGATTTACAAATAGGTGTCATATATATATATATATATACAATCAATATCTTGGGTTTTCAAGATGTTTTCTGTTTTGGGATTATGTTTTTTACTTTATAAGTTATTATTATACTTTATTTTCAGAGTACTGTCCCTGGTCATACATCACCACTAGTTTCATTCCTCTTGCATGAATAGTAGAGAGGCATTTATAGTATTTTAATCATGACAGTTACATAATTGGTTTTTAAAACTAAAATAAAATTAGATGATATGGACATGTGTAATCTAGGTGAAAGTCAATTACGGCAATGTTCTGGATTTGATTTCAAGTCTGTCCAGTTTGATTCAGTCTGAAAATATTAAACTGCAATGAATTAGAATCTAGTCCAAATTGTGGGATTTGGGATGACATCTCAAATGAATGAAATATTTATATAATATCCAATCCTAGCACTGGATAAAATGTGATATAATGAACTCCTGAGTAACTGGCACCTTAAGACCAGTTTGCTCATTTTTCAGCTTTTTCAAGTTTGTCCATGCAAAAGTTTTACATAAAACAAGCCAGAGAGCTTCTTTTTGATAGATTTGACTCCTACTGAAATATATTGATATCTATTTATGTTGACTTTTTTCAATTTGGTGATATGGTGTCATTGGTGTGTACCAACTGCCCAACCACATCCCATAACCTGACTCTGCTCTGACATTAGGCTCTGGAAGTGTAGAATGAGGGGGTGTTTATATTGACTACATTGATACATCACCACATGGATAATGTTGTAAATATTTCAATCGAATAATAGAACAATTATATTCATGTACAAAAAGTATTTTTACTGATTACAATATGATCATATTAAGTCATGTTCACTGTTTATCCTCACTATATTTTTTCAGTTCTTTTCTGAGTCCTTTGCTCTTCTTTGCTTTTTGTTGGATTTTAAACTTACTTATGATGTCTTTTGCATACGAAAAGCTACGAACCCTTAAATAAAGTTTGACTATATTTTCCAAACAAAGCTTACTTGTTTGTTTGCTTACATTATTGCCACATCCTTGTATTATATTGTCCCAAAGAGATTTTATTAATGTTGAATCAATTGCATCATTGCATAACTTGTCGCAAGGATGTTCTTGACAGTGGGCTGGTTTCCTATGAATTGTCTGAACAGAATCTCTACAACCTCTAGTAGCTTTCCCAAATCCTCACACGGTGTAACAAGACCTCCACGACTGCGTGCCTCAATGTATGCATTCTCCAAACCAGAATTGATCATACGTTCCAAAATTATTTGAAGCTCATCATTGTGTTTGTTTTTTGACTTTCTCTTCAAATTTGACAGCACATACCCTGCTATGTAGCACAGAGGTCCACGTTCATTTTCATCAAATCTTGAGGAAATTTCAGTCTGTACACTACTTGTGTTGGCAATGGCAGGCTCTTGGTCATTTATATTACTAACACCTTTCGACAATGATACCAAATGGTCTGGTATTAAAATCATTATAAGACTGCATAATTGCTCATTTTCTGACTGCAGTAGGCAAGACGAATTAGGTATAAGTTCATAAAAGTCTGTTAAAAATGAATCTTGATTTAACTTTCGATGAAATCGTTCATAAATTGGCAATATCTCATTGTATAGTGAATCGTTTGATGTTATACTTGCCATATTCGAAGTCATTTCACTGTCCCAGAAAGTATCATCTTTTATTTTCTTTTTAACTTTATCAACAATGGATTTTAAATCCTCTTTTGTCAGCGATATGTTTGATGAAGATACATTATCTTTACCCGCTGTACTGCTATTCCCATGTTTTGCATTTTTATGTCTCGTCAAACCACCCTTCGACTTGCAAATCTTGTCACAACTTTCGCAAGGAAAGTTCTTTTCGCCTGATATTTCGCTCACAGCATCTGCGATCTCTTCTTCCATAGCCGCTTCGTTTTCATCGATAAAAGATAATGCGATTTCAAAATTATAAGGGAAAACATCCTCGCAGGTTTCTTCATGTTCCAATAATGCCAACTCCTCGTCAACGTTGGTCGAACAACTTTCGCCTTCTAAATCCCAGGGAATTGATACAATCGCCTCTAAATCGTCGGTCATAGCTCCTTATAAGATTTCACTTTAGTTTACACAAAAATGCATGCTATTTGCGCAATATTTTAGCGATGAAACACGAGAACATTCAACACCGTAATACAATCTTATAGTAATTGGCGCCCCGCCATGCACTAAAACCGTCACGTGATATTTTTCGCCTTTGATCCTCAACATAGTTTGCCGCCGTCGCCAAATCTCTTTGAAGTTTACCGGCTAGCCAAACCATACTATTTTATTAACTGTGGTTTGAAATAACAACTGACGCTCGAACAGAACTACGTGTTTTAAAGGGACTTATAACCCTGCTTCAAGAGCATCTAGTAGCCAAGGTTTGAATTCATTTGATTTTGGTTTAGGTTTCAAAATAACTGTGTTGGTATTGAAATATAAAATTTCATAGCCCCGTCTCTAGTAATAAGTCTATATGGAAAAATTTAATATAAAATTTAAAACCTTGAACAATCAACCGTACGTGCACAAAATCTCAACCTCTGAGTCCAAAAAGTGAAATGGACGCGCATGTATACTGCATGTGCCAAATGCCACAGACAAATAGTAGAAGCATTGTGTTTCTTGTCCTTAGAGGTTAAGCTTTTACTACATTTATAATTTTGATATTTTATAGCAAGTTTTGACCTTCAGAGGACAATGACCATGTTAATAATTTAATTAGTTGTGACTTTTGTGTTGTAGAAATAGATAAGGACAAATTAATAAATTACAATGTTGCTGTAAATCTACGACATCGTCAGCCAAAGGGTTTATAATAAGTCAGTGTATGAAATCCTCTTTATTTAACTTAACATAATAATCAGGGGGACGTGTCACTCCCATGAATTGTGGATAATATATCGCAGATGAACGTCAGATAAGTTTCAATGAAAGCTCAAGTAACAGTCGCGTCTGAAATTGGGGAAGAATTAGCATGCAATATAAGATTTAGGTTAATAGTGGTAATAAGTTTAGCATCAGGGCAGATACTGAAATTTTTGAGAGAATCCAAAATGTAATGTTCGAAATTGTTGTATCGACTTTAGCCCCCCCCCCCCCCCCCCATTGGCATTTACTGTAATGGGTTGATTTGGAAAAGCCAATCTTAATTAAGTACTAATTTTATTTGACTGGCTTTACCCAATCATGTACAGGAATATGAAAAGTTGTGACAATTGCAATGTAACAGATACAGTACACATGTGGGTGAGCACAATGCTACTTCATACCTAAGCATCTTTCTTATTGCAGTATAATTATATGTGCATTTTGTGAGTGATTAAAGATTTGGATACACAACTGCAGGCAATAGTTCACCCACTGTATGATGATGAAGCAATGACAATAAATTTAGTGTGATCCCTTGAGACGTGGATTTTTGGGCTGACTGGGCACATGACAATTGCTACCATATAATGTAAATGTTCGAATTCTGGCAAAACATTCAGTTTTTCCATGTATGGCACTGGCACATAACAGTATTAAACTACATTTTTGGGTGTTAAGCATGTATTTCTTATAGTTCGATTTAAAAAACCCATGATTTTTTCTGTGTTGGTGTTATGTACCCAGGTGAATATGTTTGTGATGTTACTCTGAGTGTACAGTATATCCACACTGGGAAAGCTTGAAAAATATGCCTGGCCACAGTCAGCTAGTATTCCAAAGGTCTTAGGTTCATTCCCACCATGGCCAGGCATATTTTCCAAGCTTGCCCAGTGTGGATATACTGTACAGTCAGAGTAACATCACAAACATAAAAAAAATGTAGTAAAAATAGTAGTGTACTGGTATGCTAATGATGATATACTGTACCAGTATTAGGTATTTCTAACACCGATTCTCTCTATTATATACTATTACAGTATTACATGTTTCAAGTTACCTGTTTGTCAGATGATCTTTCTATTTTCTCGTTAATTAAGATGTTGTATAAAGTGGTAATATCATGTTTGAGCCTCATACATTATCAGATGAAAATTCAGTATCAGGTATGCTATCTTATGATTAGCACTTACTGTAGTATGTTTGCTAGCATGGAAGCCTACAACATACTAAGTGAAGCTAGGTTAAACATGACCAGTTCAGTATGTTATTTTTTTCTACTAGACATGTGGCAATTGAGAAATAAATCCAATTTACCAGTATGCAATAAAATTCTATATGATGTGGGAGCTTATCAACAGATATGTCAACAGTGCCTGATATTTACAAAAAATTTAATGACAGAAAATGTCAACTTTGAAGCAATGCTGTGTGGACAATCATCTTATAAACAAGTTGGCAGATTCTTTATAAAACGAAAGAATTAAAAAACACTACCATCTTATGGGGATACATATTGATGTTATCTGCCAATAACTGATCAGCCCTAATGTTACCAAATTGGACCTTTAACAATTAACATTATACCTAAAATTTTGATCTAGACAAAAATTTCATCACAGCTTGAAAGAGCATCACAAAATTAGTCATATTCCAAAGTTTCGTTGCGAAATGTTGTAAAATGCGGATAATATAGCCTTGCGAAGTTTGCAATTTTCAGTCATTTTAGATTACAAACGGGAAATTGATACCCAAATCCCCGATTTTATATCCAATTCCCCAAACCCCGTTGCTGTAAATAGTGAACGGTCCCTAGAACACTTGCATTTTATTACTGTAGGTGTACCTTTACGTATGAAGACATTGGTCGTTGCAAAATACATGGTCACCGAGAGATGGAAAGAAGAAATAGAACTAATGAAAAATGAGATGGAACGTTTCCTGAATTTTTACCCCACGCAAGTTTACAAAACTCTAAGCGATGAAGTCTTTGCAATCGACCAACAAATTGAGAGCATTTCCACCGTAGGTGCGTACGTAAAACTATAAGGAAGACTTTACAATAATAAAAAATAGGAAAGTAGGGATTTCGGAATTGTTGAAATTGGGTTGTGTACAGTATAACGACTTTGACTGATGAAATTACAGCACATATATGTTTTTGCTAAAAAACATGTCTGATGTTAAACCTGGTTTCCGTGAACGAATGAACTTCATTAAAGGATCTCGCGAGACTTTCGGTTTAGGCTTTCCGAATGTCGAGCAACATCCCAAGTGCATGGATCACGCTATCCTGCTCGGTTTTTATAAAATAACTACAGTAAAACAATGGCATTTTGAGAATCCCGCGAAAATCCTGCAAAGGCATTTTAATTCCTCGTGCAGGATAGCCTGATCCTGCACAGCTATTGACCAATCAAATAGCGTGTTTCACTATAGTTATTATATAAATGGTTTACTCAAGGGATAATATAGTCTCAAACTGATAGGGCAACTCCATTCATACCCATATAATGTTTATTCATACATGCTTATCAATTTACGGCCTTAATTATTCTTTCAGATGACGTTCAATGCCATCTAGATTTGCGGAATGATAGACAAGATTTGAATTCAATAAACAACGTAAGCTTTACAACTGTAATTAATAATGAAAATTTTCACAAAACATTAAGACATTGTTTTGTTTCTTGGTGCTTATACATGCAGTATATGCAATTATATTCAAATTATTCAAAAATAAAGCAGCCTGTAGTTCACTTGCGATGACGGAGCTGTTGTTTTTCGTGTCTGCATAAAGGTATTGAAAAGGAAAATGTGACGGCCGTGAACTCATAGCATTTTAGCACAGCTGCACAGTGTAAATAGCCAGTTCATTTTGTACTCACGTCTTGAACGTCGTCTTTTCAATCTCATTGTAGGCTGCACGATATAACGTCGCTAACGTGTCCAGTCGGTATCTCTTTGGTTTGAAAGCATTGAAGAAGAAAGGAATTGACCACTGCATCAACCAAATATATTTGGGCGTTGAACAATTTGAAAAATGACCTTGGGAGACTACTCGAATATGAAGGAGTGTTTCTTTAGTTTCCCTTTGAACGAAGATTCTGGCGCAAACAGTAATTTTGACTGGACTAATAAAAGCGACAGTAGCGACGACGCTGATGATGTTAATGATGATGAAACGGACAGTAATTTTGGTACCAACAGTTATGACAATCTCGATGACGAATTTGGTACCTCAACAAAGACAAATCTATCTGGTGGCAATCCTTTAAAAGAGACCTTTTAGGACGGAACGGCTACCAATACAATATATCATTGAAAAGAATTGAAAAATTACAATATATGAATAATTTAGATATTAAGTTCTTTGTACGTTTGCATGGCAATAAAACATATAGCTATAATACTGCAGTTTCGTTTGTCGAAACACCACGTAAATTTATTACTGCAAAGCTTTTAAAGACTAATTTAGGCATTGTCCTTGCTCTGTTTCCAAGGCTAAATCACAGATTTTCACGTCTTGATACAACGGCTGCATTTCAAGCCACAAGTGCAACTTCAAACTGAGTTCAGGACAATTCTTCCTAACCATAAAACCCATATGTCTTGCACTTCTAAGACTGTATTAAATTCTTATACGATTGATAATGTACAACGAATTATCTTTACTACCATTTATTTGAAGGAGTTTGTTTTGGCCGTTGTTGTCGCGTTACCGTCCCAATATCGTAAGATCTCTAATATCATCATAATGGCGCGTTCATTTTTACTCAACGTTGTCGTAACGAGTTATGTATTTGATTATTTGAATTTAATTCCACTGCTCTCTGTAATATGGAAAATATATTTGTTAACTTATTTATTTATTTATTTATTTATTTACAAAATTCGCCATCAACAAAATAAGGACAAAATTGACAACATAAAAAATACAAAGGCAGGGGCTGTCGACAGAGAAGAACTCCAATTATGGGACCCCAATATTAACAGGACACAACACAACACACACTACAATAGTACAACACACATATAAACAGAAATAACTAGCGCACCCCTCAGAAACAGGAAGATGCTGACAAAGTCAACAGGGAGCGTGTGAACCCCAAAATGATTTCGGTAACCAACAAAATCCGTTAATATGAAAATTGAGGGTCACTTTTTACCATGTCCTATACGGGGTATAGTGTTCTAACTATACATAGTAACAAAATTAACCCCAAAATGAATTCGCAGTAACCAAAAAAATCTGTTAATATGAAAATTGAGGGTAACTTTATAACATGTTCTATGCAGGGTGTAATATTCTCACTGCATAGTAACAAAATTAACCCCAAAAATGATTTCGGTAACCAACAAAATCCGTTAATATGAATATTGAGGGTCACTTTTTACCATGTCCTATGCAGGGTAGAGTATTTTTACTACATAGTAACAAAATTAACTCCAAAATGATTTCGCTAACAAACAAAATCCGTTAATATGAAAATTGAGGGTCACATTTTAACATATCCTATACGGGGTATAGTGTTCTAACTACATAACAAAATTAACCCCAAAATGATTTCGGTAACCAAAAAAATCCGTTAATATGAAAATTGAGGGTAACTTTATAACATGTTCTATACAGAGTGTAATATTCTCACTACATAGTAACAAAATTAACCCCAAACTGATTTCGGTAACCAAAAAAATCCGTTAATATGAAAATTGAGGGTCACTTTTTACCATCTCCTATACGGGGTGTAGTATTTTTACTACCTAGTAACAAAATTAACCCCAAAATTATTTGGGTAACCAAAAAATCCGTTAATATTAAAATAAAGGGTCACTTTTTAACATATCCTATACGGGATATAGTATTTTTACTACATAGTAACAAAATTAACCCCAAAATGATTTCGGTAACCAAAAAAAATCCGTTATATGAAAATTGAGAGTCACTTTTTAACATGTCCTATGCGGGGTATAGTATTTTTACTACATAGAAACAAAATTTACCCAAAAATTATTTCGGTAACAAAAAAAATCCGTTAAAATGTTTTTGGTCTCAAATCATTTTGAGGTTAATTTTGTTACTATGTAGTTAGAACACTATACCCCGTATAGGACATGGTAAAAAGTGACCCTCAATTTTCATATTAACGGATTTTTTTGGTTACCGAAATCATTTTGGGGCTAATTTTGTTACTGTGTAGTTAGAACACTATACCCCGTATAGGACATGGTAAAAAGTGACCCTCAATTTTCGTATTAACGGATTTTTTTGGTTACCGAAATCATTTTGGGGCTAATTTTTTTACTGTGTAGTTAGAACACTATACCCCGTATAGGACATGGTAAAAAGTGACCCTCAATTTTCATATTAACGGATTTTTTTGGTTACCGAAATCATTTTGGGGTTAATTTTGTTATGTAGTTAGAACACTATACCCCGTATAGGATATGTTAAAATGTGACCCTCAATTTTCATATTAACGGATTTTGTTTGTTAGCGAAATCATTTTGGAGTTAATTTTGTTACTATGTAGTAAAAATACTATACCCCGTATAGGATATGTTAAAAAGTGACCCTTAATTTTAATATTACCGGATTTTTTGGTTACCCAAATAATTTTGGGGTTAATTTTGTTACTAGGTAGTAATAATACTACACCCCGTATAGGAGATGGTAAAAGGTGACCCTCAATTTTCATATTAACGGATTTTTTTGGTTACCGAAATCATTTTGGGGTTAATTTTGTTATGTAGTTAGAACACTATACCCCGTATAGGATATGTTAAAATGTGACCCTCAATTTTCATATTAACGGATTTTGTTTGTTAGCGAAATCATTTTGGAGTTAATTTTGTTACTATGTAGTAAAAATACTATACCCCGTATAGGATATGTTAAAAAGTGACCCTTAATTTTAATATTACCGGATTTTTTGGTTACCCAAATAATTTTGGGGTTAATTTTGTTACTAGGTAGTAATAATACTACACCCCGTATAGGAGATGGTAAAAGGTGACCCTCAATTTTCATATTAACGGATTTTTTTGGTTACCGAAATCATTTTGGGGTTAATTTTGTTATGTAGTTAGAACACTATACCCCGTATAGGATATGTTAAAATGTGACCCTCAATTTTCATATTAACGGATTTTGTTTGTTAGCGAAATCATTTTGGAGTTAATTTTGTTACTATGTAGTAAAAATACTCTACCCTGCATAGGACATGGTAAAAAGTGACCCTCAATATTCATATTAACGGATTTTGTTGGTTACCGAAATCATTTTTGGGGTTAATTTTGTTACTATGCAGTGAGAATATTACACCCTGCATAGAACATGTTATAAAGTTACCCTCAATTTTCATATTAACAGATTTTTTTGGTTACTGCGAATTCATTTTGGGGTTAATTTTGTTACTATGTATAGTTAGAACACTATACCCCGTATAGGACATGGTAAAAAGTGACCCTCAATTTTCATATTAACGGATTTTGTTGGTTACCGAAATCATTTTGGGGTTCACACGCTCCCTGTTGACTTTGTCAGCATCTTCCTGTTTCTGAGGGGTGCGCTAGTTATTTCTGTTTATATGTGTGTTGTACTATTGTAGTGTGTGTTGTGTTGTGTCCTGTTAATATTGGGGTCCCATAATTGGAGTTCTTCTCTGTCGACAGCCCCTGCCTTTGTATTTTTTATGTTGTCAATTTTGTCCTTATTTTGTTGATGGCGAATTTTGTAAATAAATAAATAAATAAATAAATAAGTTAACAAATATATTTTCCATATTACAGAGAGCAGTGGAATTAAATTCAAATAATCAAATACATAACTCGTTACGACAACGTTGAGTTAAAATGAACGCGCCATTATGATGATATTAGAGATCTTACGATATTGGGACGGTAACGCGACAACAACGGCCAAAACAAACTCCTTCAAATAAATGGTAGTAAAGATAATTCGTTGTACATTATCAATCGTATAAGAATTTAATACAGTCTTAGAAGTGCAAGACATATGGGTTTTATGGTTAGGAAGAGTTGTCCTGAACTCAGTTTGAAGTTGCACTTGTGGCTTGAAATGCAGCCGTTGTATCAAGACGTGAAAATCTGTGATTTAGCCTTGGAAACAGAGCGAGGACAATGCCTAAATTAGTCTTTAAAAGCTTTGCAGTAATAAATTTACGTGGTGTTTCGACAAACGAAACTACAGTATTATATATGTTTTATTGCCATGCAAACGTACAAAGAACTTAATATCTAAATTATTCATATATTGTAATTTTTCAATTCTTTTCAATGATCTATTGTATTGGTAGCCGTTCCGTCCTAAAAGGTCTCTTTTAAAGGATTGCCACCAGATAGATTTGTCTTTGTTGAGGTACCAAATTCGTCATCGAGATTGTCATAACTGTTGGTACCAAAATTACTGTCCGTTTCATCATCATTAACATCATCAGCGTCGTCGCCACTGTCGCTTTTATTAGTCCAGTCAAAATTACTGTTTGCGCCAGAATCTTCGTTCAAAGGGAAACTAAAGAAACACTCCTTCATATTCGAGTAGTCTCCCAAGGTCATTTTTCAAATTGTTCAACGCCCAAATATATTTGGTTGATGCAGTGGTCAATTCTTTTCTTCTTCAATGCTTTCAAACCAAAGAGATACCGACTGGACACGTTAGCGACGTTATATCGTGCAGCCTACAATGAGATTGAAAAGACGACGTTCAAGACGTGAGTACAAAATGAACTGGCTATTTACACTGTGCAGCTGTGCTAAAATGCTATGAGTTCACGGCCGTCACATTTTCCTTTTCAATACCTTTATGCAGACACGAAAAACAACAGCTCCGTCATCGCAAGTGAACTACTGGCTGCTTTATTTTTGAATAATTTGAATATAATTGCATATACTGCATGTATAAGCACCAAGAAACAAAACAATGTCTTAATGTTTTGTGAAAATTTTCATTATTAATTACAGTTGTAAAGCTTACGTTGTTTATTGAATTCAAATCTTGTCTATCATTCCGCAAATCTAGATGGCATTGAACGTCATCTGAAAGAATAATTAAGGCCGTAAATTGATAAGCATGTATGAATAAACATTATATGGGTATGAATGGAGTTGCCCTATCAGTTTGAGACTATATTATCCCTTGAGTAAACCATTTATATAATAACTATAGTGAAACACGCTATTTGATTGGTCAATAGCTGTGCAGGATCAGGCTATCCTGCACGAGGAATTAAAATGCCTTCGCAGGATTTTCGCGGGATTCTCAAAATGCCATTGTTTTACTGTAGTTATTTTATAAAAACCGAGCAGGATAGCGTGATCCATGCACTTGGGATGTTGCTCGACATTCGGAAAGCCTAAACCGAAAGTCTCGCGAGATCCTTTAATGAAGTTCATTCGTTCACGGAAACCAGGTTTAACATCAGACATGTTTTTTAGCAAAAACATATATGTGCTGTAATTTCATCAGTCAAAGTCGTTATACTGTACACAACCCAATTTCAACCATTCCGAAATCCCTACTTTCCTATTTTTTATTATTGTAAAGTCTTCCTTATAGTTTTACGTACGCACCTACGGTGGAAATGCTCTCAATTTTTTGGTCGATTGCAAAGACTTCATCGCTTAGAGTTTTGTAAACTTGCGTGGGGTAAAAATTCAGGAAACGTTCCATCTCATTTTTCGTTAGTTCTATTTCTTCTTTCCATCTCTCGGTGACCATCTATTTTGCAACGACCATTGCCTTCATACGTAAAGGTACACCTACAGTAATAAAATGCAAGTGTTCTAGGGACCGTTCACTATTTACAGCAACGGGGTTTGGGGAATTGGATATAAAATCGGGGATTTGGGTATCAATTTCCCGTTTGTAATCTAAAATGACTGAAAATTGCAAACTTCGCAAGGCTATATTATCCGCATTTTACAACATTTCGCAACGAAACTTTGGAATAATACTAATTTTGTGATGCTCTTTCAAGTTGTGATGAAATTTTTGTCTAGATCAAAATTTTAGGTATAATGTTAATTGTTAAAGGTCCAATTTGGCAACATTAGGGCTGATCAGTTATTGGCAGATAACATCAATATGTATCCCCACAAGATGGTAGTGTTTTTTAATTCTTTTCGTTTTATAAAGAATCTGCCAACTTGTTTATAAGATGATTGTCCATACAGCATTGCTTCAAAGTTGACATTTTTTGTCATTAAATTTTTTGTAAATATCAGGCACTGTTGATATATCTGTTGATAAGCTCCCACATCATATAGAATTTTATTGCATACTGGTAAATTGGATTTATTTCTCAATTGCCACATGTCTAGTAGAAAAAAATAACATACTGAACTGGTCATGTTTAACCTAGCTTCACTTAGTATGTTGTAGGCTTCCATGCTAGCAAACATACTACAGTAAGTGCTAATCATAAGATAGCATACCTGATACTGAATTTTCATCTGATAATGTATGAAGCTCAAACATGATATTACCACTTTATACAACATCTTAATTAATGAGAAAATAGAAAGATCATCTGACAAACAGGTAACTTGAAACATGTAATACTGTAATAGTATATAATAGAGAGAATCGGTGTTAGAAATACCTAATACTGGTACAGTATATCATCATTAGCATACCAGTACACTACTATTTTTACTACATTTTTTTTATGTTTGTGATGTTACTCTGACTGTACAGTATATCCACACTGGGCAAGCTTGGAAAATATGCCTGGCCATGGTGGGAATGAACCTAAGACCTTTGGAATACTAGCTGACTGTGGCCAGGCATATTTTTCAAGCTTTCCCAGTGTGGATATACAGTACACTCAGAGTAACATCACAAACATATTCACCTGGGTACATAACACCAACACAGAAAAAATCATGGGTTTTTTAAATCGAACTATAAGAAATACATGTTTAACACCCAAAAATGTAGTTTAATACTATCATGTGCCAGTGCCATACATGGAAAAACTGAATGTTTTGCCAGAATTCAACATTTACATTATATGGTAGCAATTGTCATGTGCCCAGTCAGCCCAAAAATCCACGTCTCAAGGGATCACACTAAATTTATTGTCATTGCTTCATCATCATACAGTGGGTGAACTATTGCCTGCAGTTCTGTATCCAAATCTTTAATCACTCACAAAATGCACATATAATTATACTGCAATAAGAAAGATGCTTAGGTATGAAGTAGCATTGTGCTCATTCACATGTGTACTGTATCTGTTACATTGCAATTGTCACAACTTTTCATATTCCTGTACATGATTGGGTAAAGCCAGTCAAATAAAATTAGTACTTAATTAAGATTGACTTTTCCAAATCAACCCATTACAGTAAATGCCAATGGGGGGGGGGGGGGGCTAAAGTTGATACAACAATTTCGAACATTACATTTTGGATTCTCTCAAAAATTTCAGTATCTGCCCTGATGCTAAACTTATTACCACTATTAACCTAAATCTTATATTGCATGCTAATTCTTCCCCAATTTCAGACATGACTGTCACTTGAGCTTTCATTGAAACTTATCTGACGTTCATCTGCGATATATTATCCACAATTCATGGGAGTGACACGTCCCCCTGATTATTATGTTAAGTTAAATAAAGAGGATTTCATACACTGACTTATTATAAACCCTTTGGCTGACGATGTCGTAGATTTACAGCAACATTGTAATTTATTAATTTGTCCTTATCTATTTCTACAACACAAAAGTCACAACTAATTAAATTATTAACATGGTCATTGTCCTCTGAAGGTCAAAACTTGCTATAAAATATCAAAATTATAAATGTAGTAAAAGCTTAACCTCTAAGGACAAGAAACACAATGCTTCTACTATTTGTCTGTGGCATTTGGCACATGCAGTATACATGCGCGTCCATTTCACTTTTTGGACTCAGAGGTTGAGATTTTGTGCACGTACGGTTGATTGTTCAAGGTTTTAAATTTTATATTAAATTTTTCCATATAGACTTATTATTACAGACGGGGCTATAAAATTTTATATTTCAATACCAACACAGTTATTTTGAAACCTAAACCAAAATCAAATGAATTCAAACCTTGGCTACTAGATGCTCTTGAAGCAGGGTTATAAGTCCCTTTAAAACACGTAGGCCTGTTCGAGGGTCAGTTGTTATTTCAAACCGAGTAGGCTTTCGCCTCTTTCTCCTCACAGGCTTTGACAACGAACTTTGGTCTAAAAGATCGTTCACGCGCCGTAAAGCGTAGTGTGTTGAAGGTTTATTCTTCTTCCCTAAACGCAAAGGCAATGCCATTATTCCCCCAAAAAGGCGACTTTCCGATCAACTCTCAGCTCGTACGTCAGCCATGTTGAATTGGAATCAATACAATGTCTGCGCACATGATATGTACTAATTGTTACATGCTTGCGCATCACCTGAATTAAAGGAGCAGTGTCACCGTTTCACGGATATTTTACTTCTTTATTTTCTTGCTATTTTACGAATTTCTTGTAGATTCAGCTTGATTACAGCACATAAATTGCATTATTTTTACCTTCTTCTGTATTCAAGAGACAACAGATGTGCGGCGAAATCACTGCAATTCCAACGGTTACATCCCGCCTCCATTTTTGCATTCTCCATGCTTTAAATACATTGTACACCAAATAAATTCTTTTGCGTTGATTTTCGCATAATTTCCTTCGACCTTTATTATTCCATTGCTTTTTTATCATCCGGAAATATCGAATTTCAGACCATGCTCGCCCTCCTTTGAAGACGCCATCTTGGATTCCGAACTTGAAAACGTTGGCCCAACGCTATCAAATTACACTATGCGCAGAACAAGATGCGCAGATGGTGACACTGCTCCTTTAATGATTATAATGAATACAAATGTCAGTTAACATTTAAGGATAATTATTAATTCAATTCGGAGATCGTGTTGAAATATTATAAACATAGTATAATAATCGAGGAGGGAAATGAGGATGTCAAGTTGTATATAACAGGAAGGATGCGGGAAGGGTACGAGGAGGGGAAACTAACAATACGCTGAGTGATGAATAAGCCAATTAGATTTACATTCTAGAAAAATTTATTCAGTATAATATTGTAAAGAATGTGCTGGTAATTAGTCAATCTAATTAATATACAACTTTTATAACACGGTCGATCTCAATTATATAAAACGTTAAAAGAATAGTAATTCTCAATTGTATACAATGTTAAAGGTAGGGTACAGTCGCTTCTGCGCATGTGCGATAGGTTTGTTATGAGGAGCCTCCTCATAACAAGTTTCCAGTCCCATGGCGTAAATGAAAAAACGCGCGGCCGTCTGAATCGTTCTCTGTGGTCGGCTCTGTTGTTTTGCAAGGAGCGATGGCGATCAAGTCCTGGCATAAAAATTGTTGCTTTGAGAGTTTCAAGATCAAGCAATTAATATTGGATTCTGGAAACGCGCCAAATCGCGTCGCCTAAAGGTTTAATTATTCGCGTTCGGTAGCTCTTGCTTCAGATGCTGTGGGTTTCGTTCGAGACTTCGAGTCGCACTACAGAATATTCACGAGTCACGACATGATGCTCACAGGCTCTGTCATGCAATGTGGTAAGAAATATATTGTATTACTTTTACATAATAAGGAAATGTGAAGCTAGTTACGCTAGCTGAGTTCTACTAATAATATTCAGGACGTATTTAGAAGCTGACAAGTATGTTTAAAACATGAAACAATGTAGAGAGGAACCTTACATGCAATAACAATTTTGGCAGCCAGAACCAATTTTATCAAAACAAAATCACGATACTGTATATCACTCAATGGGTATATTGTGGATATGATCTATAACATAGCTAGCAGTACATAGAGGATATTACACGGTGCACGGCGCGAAG
This sequence comes from Muricea muricata, assembly GCA_963855995.1. Lineage (NCBI taxonomy): Eukaryota > Metazoa > Cnidaria > Anthozoa > Malacalcyonacea > Plexauridae > Muricea > Muricea muricata. The sequence continues at coordinate 130,269 of CAWLCR010000066.1, forward strand.
ATATTATTTACGAGTGTACAAGGTGTGAAATACATGATACATTTTATATGCGCCTGTAGAATATGCAATTAAATTGTCGTATTCTCGATTCCAGACTTTAACATTGATACATTAACTGGCAGCGAATGTGTTGTTGGCGAAGACACAGACATGCAGTGATGAAAGCAAAAACTCGTATGAAAAATTCATAAACAACATTTATTTGATTTTTACTATACAAAATTAGTTTACAAAATGGAATTGTAAGCATTTAGAGCTGTAGCCTGTGTATGTGTATATAAACGTTCATAGCATGTATAGAAGGTCTACGATTGGTACGATGATATTAGATAACACTTGTGTTATATTTCAAATTTTCAATGTATGAAACTACTACATGTAAGTTTCAGAATAAGTAAATAATAAAATTATCCAGGTGCAAATTAATACATGAAAATGTTGCCAGGATTTTTTACATAACTGGGCGGTTCGCACACGCGTACTTTGTTGTGGCTCAGCAGAAAAGAAAATAAGCGACAATTGCTGTACGTCAAACATCAGGCTAAATTCTCGATCAAGCAACCAAAATCACATCTATGGCGTGCACCTAGACGAGAGCACTATATTGTGTTTATACGATATAATATTACGACGAGAGCACATATTGTGCTTATGCATTATATTGAATCTGGGATTATAATATGTAGTAAAAAACTGTGTGCAGTACATTGAACTCAATGGTGCAGTATAACAGTTTGAAATATATTCCTGGCTATTATGCTTGAAACACAAAATTAACACTTCCAGAGACATCAACAACCAAGAACACCGACAATTTTAATGCCGGATATTCACACTCGCAATTTTCGCATCTCGCTTCGCGGCTTTGAATTCTCTCGCTCATTACTTTGAATTTGTTTGGGAAACGGATTGCAAAAGTTATTATAGAGTTAATGGATCGAGAATACGACAATTTAATCGCATATTATACCATCTGATGCACGATAAATACTTTGTGTTTACTCTTTGTTTCAGTTGTGACTATCACACGACGTCACAACATCACAAACCAAGCGGAGAAAAAGCAGTGGACCAAAGAGACTAGTGTCGAACCGCATTGCGTGTTTATTTGCAGCACTTCCCCTATTTACCTTCGACAAAATTGTGACTTGTAGTTTGACCACTGATTTGACATATTCATTGAGATGTGATATATCGGGCCAAACGCAGGCCCTTTTTTTAATTTTTGGTTGTCAAAAATACATGCCGACTGAATTTTTTTGGTGGAAGCCCTGGACGTTTGAATCGTTCGCATTTAATCGTTTCGGACACTTTTGAATGGTAGTCTTTCGCCGTATTCAAGGCACTGATTTATAAAGGTCAGGATTATTTTAATAAATAATGGGCCTGATGATTGCTTTTAACGGAAGTAGAGCACATGAATATTTGTACAATTATTTGTGGTAGTATTGATGGGGAATGTCGTTTCGTTAGATCTCGGCGACAGTTGGTTTTGAGTTGCAATATCAAGTTTTTAATTTGTAAATGTTTATGAATTTGACATAAATTTCATGGAATTGAAATTGTTTTTAAGACAATACAATAAATTCATTAATGCCACCAATCATACGTGATGTCAAGACTAAAGTTCTTGACTTCTGACAATGCCACAGTGACAATGCCTTGTCAGAAGTGGAGAACTATAGTCTTGTGACAAGGCAGAGCAGGCAGCCACAGGTGCTTGGCACTTTTGGTTGACCCACCTGGTGAAGTACCTGCCCCCCCCCCCCCCCCCCCCCTCAACCCTGCATGCAAATACAGGCATGTTAATTCACTTCTGTGTATAATTAACATTTCTCTTGGAGGAATGCAAATACTATCATCAATAAGTATTTTCGGTGTAAAAATGGCCTATATTATTCAGTATTAAACTAAGCTTGAGTCATTCAAGTCATGTGTGCAAATCTATTTCACTGCATTATTTTATGATTATTAGCTTACAACAACAACATACAGCTGATTTACAGGAAGGATGAGTTAATACAAAAAAGAAAGTAAAATACAAAATTTAGATATCTCACCCCATTTCCACAAGTGTAGCCCAAACTAATCAACCCCAAGAAATAACAAAAACGAAGAAAAATTATTGCTATCAGCTGTAACAGTTCAATGAAAAGTTTGATTTCACCATAATTAACTAACCTAGGAAAAGAATCTTTTCAATAGCACATTTTTGCACTTTGACTACAATTAGTGTTAAATGTCAACACATGTATGGTTCACATAAATTGCACTGAAGGTCAAGTTTCTTTTTTCCCTCTTGCTTTTGGTAAGAGAGGCTTTTTTCCATTTTTATAGCACACCATTGTATAATGGTTTCTATACTTTACCACACGGTGTAGATAAAACAAGTGGTGGACTTTTGGCATTGCGTATACAATTTTCTTGAAACGAGACAACCAAACAAATGTTTGCTCAGCTGCCATGGTATTTCCATCAGGAAGCTCTCTTTTGAGTATAGCTGGATCATACTTTTCCTTGCATGATACATCTTTGTGGTTGTTAATGTGAAGACTGTCAATGATTTTGGTGATTGAAGTCCAAGATTTGTCCCATGGAGAAGGAAGAGGAAGAGGATTCTTGGAAGCTCTCATGCCATCCAAATGACTCATATTGTCATATGCCAAAAAAATTTTCGTCCAATCTGCTGGGTCAATATTCTTTTGAATAATGAAAAGCCATGATAGTATTATCATAAAAACCTGGGAAGGACTTTCTGATCTAAATAATCAATTATTGGTGGTTAGTGTGTTGTATACTAATTCATTAAAATCTACCACGTCTATTTTTTTTTTCATTCAAAGCAACTTACTTAAATAAGGGACTCCACTTATCAATAATTCCTCCCCCTCTGACTATAAAAAGATGACCTCTGGACCATTTCTGTAGTCGTTGCTTTAAGCCAGTATCTTTGTTACATACTGTTGGTTGAGGCTCAGTACAGTCAGTAAGAACGTTCAAAAAGGCATCATGCTGATCAGCAATAAATTCAGAATTTCCTACCAAATAAAATTGCAACTTGTTGTTAACACTACTAATTATTTTATAATCACAAACTATTATTATATAAAATACAGGCCATAGGTATTGGGTATACCTTGAGTGTCCACAGCACTGGTCCCACAAGGAGAAGCATCAGTTTCAGCTAATGAAGAAAGAACGTCAGCAACCTTTGACACATCACTGTTAAGCAACATTTCAGTGTCAGCATCGCTTGTTTCTGTCCCTGAAAGATTTTATTCATATAATTGTATATATTTTTATGTGGGTCCCACATTTTTATCGTAACTATTGAAAGCACAGACTAGATAACACTAGATCACTTCCGGTCACCGTCTGGCTACAATACCAACACCCCCAGGTCTTGCATTACCTGTAGCACGCTGAACGCCACAATAACTTAAAAATTCGCGTATGCCAGTTGGTACAGTTGGTTGTTTATCATTTAGGTACTGAAGATGCTCAGCACAAAATGCTTTTCCATGTTGTGGAGAGTTTGTGCAAACCTTTGGGCCGTGCTGTAGAGCTGCAATTTCTAGAGGGGGGGCTCTCTTCAGTGACTAAAGTATTATAAAATCGTGAAATATTGGAGACCTTAAGCAAGCGACGGTTTTGAGAACACGGACGTTAACCAGACGTAGATTCACCTTTTTAACCAATCATGGCTCTGCTTTTTGTGTTTATCATGCACGTCCGTGTTGTCAAAAACTTGCTTGCTTAAGCTCTCTAAGCGAACAGTGTCTATACCAATTACTGAATTGGTCTAATTTTGTTTGGTTTTTTTTACTGAAACATCAATATATTAATATGAAGAGTTGCCTGTTTTCAGGGCTTTTTATTTTTGAAATAGACCCTTTAACTGAGGAATATATTGTTTGTAAAAAGTAGAAGGGGGGCTCAGCCCCCCTTGAAAGTGTAGAGGGGGGCTCAGTCCCCCTCTTCTACAGCCCTGCCTTTGGGTAATTAAGCAGTGGAAGCCCGCGAATGTAGTTCTGTTAAGGGAAGAGAACATCATTTAGCTGAGGTGTTGCTTTTGCTGAATAGTATTTACTTAGAAAACTGAAATTATTAGTTTTATTATATAATAGTTTTAATCGGTTTATCACGCATTACATGGCCGCAATTACTTTGACTTTGCACGTGTGTTAGTTCAAACTCATCATTGCAGCTTGTAACTAAGCTAATCATACTGTAGATATATCTTATCTTCGTGTACGTATTTTTCACCTTTCTTTGCATCATACAGTGTGCGAACATAAGCTTCCACTGTCCATCTACTACCCAAAGTCGTCCACAACCTAATGAATAGATGTTTTGCGATCTTTTGTGCATGGAACGTTAGTTTAAAATTGGGCTTTGAAAGGCAACCGTTTTCATGTGTGCATTTATACGCCATGAAACAACGATTCGCACACAATATAGCTAATATATATAAATAAGAATTAACCAGTGAATTTTATCATCATACCTGTAGCCCTGCAAGCATCGGAGCAATCTGCAGATGAATGCTTATATACCGATTTCGCTCTACAGCTGTCTATTTTTTCCATTACTTTCTCTCTGTCTTCATCTTTTTTCATTAGTCCAAAAAAATCCAATTGCCCAAGCTCTCTCAGCTCCTCTTCGAGCTCTCCATTCCAAAACGCAGGTGCACATTGCTTTTCTCCATAGCCTACAACAAATTATATAGTCCTACATTTTATCAATAAACTTTGTTTAAAGATGGGTAGATGAGTATGCTCTAAAGTTGATGTAATGATGGTATATATCAAGTGACGTGCAGCTTTCCCCCCCCCCCAAAAAAAAAGATAAAGCTCTCTAGATGCTTGAACAATAGACAGGTGCCTAATTAAAGCCCGTTTTCCACTAGGCAAATTTGTTCGCGCGAACAGACAAAAAAGTAGGAACGCTTCCTACTTGTTTGCGGCGGCGAATTTTTTCGCCAGCCAATTTTTAACCGATCACGTTGCCGGATTCTTGTTTTCGCTTCGCGTCGCACGAACAAATTCGCCAAGTGGAAAACGGGCTCAACTGTGCATTGAGTAGAATTTTCATACCTTCGTCGCTTGTATTAAGCTGCTCAAATACTTCATTGTAAGCAGTCGAGAAACCAGAGAAACTCACCCAACTGTGATTGCTATGACAGTCCGAAGAAAGCATTGAATTAAAGATTATTCATTTTTAGTGCTATTATAGGACTAAAAGAATGTACTATCCTCAATTGTTTATGGCTTTATAGGATACCCTAAAGGTCGAGAGAGCACTGGGATCGAGTTGCCCCTGTGTTTTGTGTATTTCTCACTCACTTGGACTGTATCTACTTCACCAAATTTAGCTATAAAGCGCGAGCCCGAAGGGCGAGTAATGATTGTCGCGCTACGCTTGCGCTTGATTGTCGCGCTACGCTTGCGCTTGATTGTCGCGCTACGCTTGCGCTTGATTGTCGCGCTACGAACTAAATTTGGCGAAGTAGATACAGTCCCAGTGAGTGAGAAATGTGACAACCCAATAATGACTCGATATTGATAGTTATTATATGTATGGGGATACACAAAACACAGGTTCCCATTCGATCTTCGACCAATTCGGTCCCAGTGCTCTCTCGACATTTCGACGTTTAGGGTATCCTATATAAAGCCATGACCATCCTCAATTTAATGCCTCAAGCATGCAATTTATGTACGTTCAGGTTATAAAGATTTACTTCAACTTTCATGGCGTTATTTCTGGACTCATTCCTTTTCTTTTTAATTTGATCACTTACGCTAGAGAAATTTGCCACTTTAAAAGAGACCTTTCCACAAAGCATACATCTGTGGCTTCAACCGTTGGTCTTCTCTCGGGGTACAAAGTCCATCCTATTTCTGGATTTCCATACTTCGAATAACCATAAAATGTCTTACATCGATTACACTTCAAGGACACTTTAAACCCTTTACTTGTTCCTTTGTGATTATGGTAGTTCACTTTTACTGGATCGTTGTAGCGAACCAGAACTGAATTACAGTTAAAACAAGTACCCACAGGAGGTGCGACACGTGCACTTGATCAGTTTCAAAAGAGGTTAGGCTCAAGAGGTTCAACTTCAGTACACATTTGAACAATGTTTCGGCATCATCTTCGCTCAATTGTGGTTGCAACAATTTTAAAACGTCTGCACGAACATTTGCCGGTAAAACTCCCAGGAGCGAAACGACATGAGCGATAGCACAAACGACCGTTAAGCCGTATTTTATAATTACAGCGCAAAAAAGACCTCCACTGAAATGCATTCGACCAACCTCAAATCGATAGATTTAATATCAAATAATAATTTTGCAGTGATTTCTTGTTGATCTACTTCTTTACTGACTTCTTCTCGCAAACTTTCGATTGAAAAATCTGCCGATTTTTTTAAACGTTTGGACATGTTGTCTGCGTGGTAGCGCAGCTGCTCGTGCAGCTGCTCTGTTTGCACTGACTTGGCAAGGTCTAGAAACACCTGTGTTAACAATATGGAATCCTACCGTGCAATGAAAATCAGCTGAGCCGGAAAGACTGATAGCACTAATATAAACGACTTCCCTCTTGTGGTGTTTGGTCTATTGAGTATTGTAGCGAATGGTCAGTATCAAACTGCAAAACCATCAGACAAATCTTGCAAATACTCTAATTTGTGCCATCATTTCACTGGTGCTTTTTAAATATATAAATAACCAGAAATGTAAAGTAAGCGGCGGGGGCTTTATTAATTTTTTTACGCGACAAAGAGTTGGAAATTTATGTCTTTAGATGTGATATGGTGTGATTTCAGTCTCAATTACAGCCAGCTAGTTGATTGTGTGTTGTAAGTGTGTAACAAACACATTATGCGAATAGTTCACTGACACAACCACTAATGTAAAAGTTACTGGCCTGAATATAAGGGTGAAGAGTATTAGACTAACGGCATATTCTTAAAGATAAACATTACTTTATGATTTAATATAGTTAGGAATTACGTTCTAAGCCGGTTAATTTTGCCCAGCAAGTTGCCTGCAAGTATATGTCGAGAAAACTATACGCCAAGGCTGATTTTTGGTTAACAAAGCAAGGTTGGGTCGCAGTTTACGCGGGTATGAATTTTGAGCTCTGCATTTTGAGTATCAAGTATCAGTTGACTAAAAAACGTTTCTTCGGTGACACTGAGGGTTGACTTGCTTTTTCAGTTATGTGTTTTTCATACGCATGTATACGCCCGGTAAGTTCTAAGGCACGTTTCCACTACGCCTAATTTTTTGGCACAGCTAGCATGGAAACAACTTTGCGCTCGTGCAATTTTTATCCATTCTGAGGCCGAGTAAATAGGTGGTCTCAGCACAGATAAAATGGTTAGGGTGCCTGTTTTATTTAAATCGTTTTTGATTGTTTAATATGGTTGTACATATATGGACTTGGACGTTCATTTGCAGGTATGAAAACGCGTAACAAGAAAACAGCCTTATAATTTGAGTAAAACTTCCTATCCGCTATAATCTCTAATCCTGACTTGGTAAATTCCATCTCGAATATCGCTCCTGATTATTCTGATAGTTATTTTGATAACCGGCCTCACACGTTTAATTATGACTACCGCAATACCTTCAAAATCTTAAGTCAACACTTTGGGGGACTACAGGGAAGTCTTACAAACGTATAGCGTAATGCGGGGCAAAACGAGACAGTGGGGCTAAATGAGACACTTTGGCTTAAATGAATATAGCGAGTGATCTACCGCTATTTGCCTAATAAGGAATTGCGGGCTCATTCGTGATGCTTCTTGGCTTGTTTTGAAAGTTATTACAAATCAAAGGCTAATTTCTGACGAGAATTATCCTGAATTTTGTGAGTGACATTGGATCCTGTCTGGTTAAGGTACATTATTATTTTATATTTTAAATAGTATTTCTTTTCTCTCGCAGGTCGTAACGATCGAATAAAACCTTATTTATTTAAGAGGCATTAGCATGTGCCCTTTCATGTCAGATGTATATTTTGTTAATGTTGACTGTAATTTTTCGCATTGGACGACTTTTAATTCACTCAGGCAGTTGGGGCAAAATGAGACAAGCCTACAGCCTTTTAAGTTTGTATACTTATGTGAACCTTTTTGTTTGTCGTTATCTGTTGTTGTGTTTACTAAATGATTCTGCACAACAGCACAATATTAATGTTGTCTCAATAAAGCAAAGTCACCAATTCTTTATGGATTTATTGCCAATGTAACATGTAAATAGGTCACCAAATTCTGGTGTGATACCAGTTACACATCATCCAATTCAAGTTGTGTGACATTTTGCCTAGAAATGTTGCACCAATGGTCATTAGTATATGACTTTACTGCAAAATAAGCAATATTAACAACAATTTTAAATTTGGCTGCAAACTCATTGGTCATGATTTTTTGCCGATCAACCCAAAGAACAACCCTGATCTGTCATTTCGAAAACCACTTGTGACTGATGTATATAGTGTGAATAAAATGCCTGTCTACTGTATTATAATACTGGGGCAACTGTGTTAAATAAGCTGTGTGTGAGTAGCTTATAAATACTCAAATGTGGTAAAAATAGTTTAATAAGTGTACATATGTCAGTGATAGTTATAGTCTCGAAGATGTTATAAAGCGGCATGTCTCTTGTTAGCGACCAGTGGTAGACATGGTCGAACTACCATAATATTATTTATTCTATTTGTATTCAGTGACATGTGTCAGTGGTGTTAAGTTTGTCCCACCAGTGATGAACTTGAAAGAAAAAACAAGTCTGCTTTGATCGACCATGCTTCAGACCCTGCTAGCCTCTGTTCTCCAACGAGTGAATAGACTATGACTGGTTTCTGATGTTTCATCAACATTTTGTCATCCAACCCTAGTCTGCAAAATGTTCCTAAGATCTGACACTGAGCATGTGCAAGATATACCAAATGTCATGTGTGTGATGTGTTATGGTCCAAGTCTGCTGCAGGCAAGGAGTGAGATAAATGCTCCTTGTTTGAACATTATGGTAACAGGAAAGCTGTCAATCCATGGTAGTCATCTGAAATGCAACCTGTGATTTGTTTATATATTAAGAAACTGATAGTTAATGTATTGTAACATTTAGTTAAATCATTTGATTAAAAAATTTTTTATTTTTGAACATTTTTGTAGCATTTTATTTGCCTGTCTCATTTTGCCCCACATGCTGGGGCAAAATGAGACAATAATGACTTGTTGTTTTTGTTCTCATAACACGACAGCCGTGTCTCCAAAAGAGTTTTTCTTCTCTGTATTGCTAGTCATGAGTCTATTTAACATATTCATTATGAAGAAAGTACTTGATTTTGCATTCATGCTTTTTTATAGCAAGTGAAATCCTTAAGTGTCTCGCTTTGCCCCGCATTACGCTACATAACTCAAGCCGCGATGTATTTAATTGTTGCACTGGATTTGTATATTGCTGTATTTAATGAAATGTAAACAACGTATTTTTTGCAAATATCAAATTTAGTACACGAATTTACGATAAGAACTTGAACAGTCGGTATATAACAGCCAGCTTCCAACTTCTTTTAATTTTCAAAATTACACGCGTCTACTTGCATGACGGACAATACCTATAACCAAAAGTGCGTTAATGGCGACTTGACATTATGCGGGTAAAAAGACAAACTCTAAATGGACAGAGTGGAGAAGTGTTTTTGTAACAGAAGTACTTATTTATGCTAAGCTGAGAAAGCAAGCTTCCCTTACAATCAATTTTTCCACTACAGCTCACTATGCTTCCCTCCTAACTCCACTGCCAAATCAGGGTTCGCTATTTTTCAAGTAAGTACAATATTAGTGAACTATATATAAGTAAAACTTACCAGAGGTTTTCTGTAGGCACCACATTAAGATTTAAACAGCCCAGATGGTAGTATCTGTCTCCTGGACACTACACATAAGTATGAAAATATCAAGGTTGGTTTGCGTAATGCAAGACGACTCAATGATATATAAAGAGCCAAATATATGTTACAACATACCTCAAAAACTTACCACTAACTTTATGTGTATAACTCGTTTTGTACACTTTTACCTTTTTTCCTTCTTTCCTTTTCTTGTTTTCACAAATTATCATCGAGTTTTCCTCGTGCTTTGATTTTGCCTACAAGTGGTTTTAAAATCATATTACAACATCTTGTTAACAAACGAGTGGAGTGACTATTTCAAAAATAAAGATACAATAAACGCACTGTTTTCAAAACGAGAAATTGATTTGATAGTACGTAACAGTTTTGTTCTAAACAAGACATACCTTTTTACATATGCAATACTTATAGTCTTTTTTGCTTTCTATAATTTAATAAAACCACAAATATTTAAAAAGTGCAAATATTATGTATCCTATTATAGACGAAAACGTTGCACAACTGAAAAAGATATTAATGTAGACACAAATATATTGTTCAGAGAGTAGCTTTGGCCTAGAGAATCACGTGAAATTTGAAGAGTTTATGTGTAATCTAAATCGTCAAAAAAGGTGAAAATAAATTGATCAATGCAAGCAACAAACGGGACTATTCTACCTGATGATTTGATTTTCTTGGAGTTTGCAGTACTTTCTGATGCACGTACACTTCTTTTTTTCCCACCATTGATGGTAGAAAATACGTCATCAGCCTCTATATCGCTGGATTCAACTGAAGAAAAAATATATAAACTTACTTAGTACATGCTTGCACTGGTAACAAATAATTCACAAGTCTCTAACAATCTAAAAAGATTCCACTATCATTCAGTACTGGTGCAGGTACAACAGTTAATTGGGCTGGTACTAAAGCTGGTTGGGCTTGTACTGTAACTGGTTGTGCTTGTACTATGGCTGGTTGTGGTGGTACTACGGCTGGTTGTTTTGGTACTACGGCTGGTTGTGCTGGTACTACAGCTGGTCGTGTTGTCACTGCGGCTGATTGAGCAGGTACCGCAGCTGGTCGTGTTGTCCCTATGGCGGCTGGATGTGCTGGATGTGCTGGATGTGCTGGTGCTGGTTGTGTTGGTACTTCAGCTGGTCTTGTTGGCTCTACCACTGGTCGTGTTGGCACTACGGGTTGTTCAGCTGGTATTACAGCTGGTCGTGTTGATACTTCATTAGGTTGAACTGATACCAGTGCTGGCACTACAACGGGTTGTGTTGGTGCTATAGCTTTTCGTGCTGGTGCTTCGACATGGGGTGGTTGTTGTCCCGCGTCTTCAGGATCTCGTGCATTTATGTTTATATCGAATGCTGTAATGTAATGGGATAATAAAAATTAACTCGTTAATTACACTTCTAAGGACTTCACTTACAATATACCTTGACTAAAGACATCCCAACTTTCAGAGCCAAATGCTGATGCTTTACAAACACACAATTTTTAGATTGTACTTCAACTCCATCTGGTCCTCTGTTGATTTTGTCGCAAATTTGGATATTTGTTAAAAAATTGTTTACGGTTATTTGTGAAACCGGTATCAAGTGATCGGATTTTCTGCCGCATTTGATCATCTGGTGGAGGGGCTCCTCCATGATCACTGATCATCGCAAGAAGCCACTTTAGTGCAATAGCAACACAAGGTACTTTTCGTATGGTTCCATCAACTTTGATCATCACTTTAGGGTTCACGAAAGTCAGCATCTGCAATGATATATACGTAATATTTAAAACACGAGCAGGAGTGCTTTATCAGATATAAAACCCGAGGCGAAGCCAATCGTTTTATATCTGATAAAGCACGAATAGCGAGTGTTTTAAATGACTTCTAAACTGATTCATTCTATACCCAGCTTGTCTGTTTGTATATGAAAGAATTTTCAATATAGATGTTGTATAAGCGAAGAAAATCGAGGTAAAAGGTTTGTGAAAATCCACATGTGTTTTATCGGATATATAGACTCAAGTCACGGCTATGATTTGCTTTGTGTATATATATATAATTGTGCAAAATACCTCAAAAGTGGTATTTTAAGATATTTTGCACAATTATACATTTCGCTCTGTCTACATGCCATTGAGCACTCTTTTGTATTTCGCTAACCAAAACTAGCACATTATATATATATATATATATATCCTTGAAAATAGAATGTTGAGAAAAAGAAACAAAACAGAAAAACAAAACGTTTTAGAACAATGAAAAATATATTGTTTGGGGGATTATTATATATGTAAATTACATTAAAAGGGAAGTTTACCTTTTTTTATAGATATGTTGTAAACCTGTATGCATTGTATCAGTGCATTTATAACCAGTGGTTCTTGGAATCTTCCCTCAGAGGACGTAGATGGAACGTTGTTCTGTCTCAGCTGATAACGACTCACCCCGAACGGAAATAGCGTTTCCTTGAAATACAGGTATGCGTCGCTTGGTTTTAGATCGTCAATATCTGCCATTTCAATAACCTAGGTGTCACATACAAAACAAAGTTAATATATGCTGTTGACTAAGTTTTGCACCAAATTTTTACCAGATTGCGAGAAAGACAACCTTCAAAATTAATAAGGTAAACATGACAATGCAGATATTGAATTAAAGACATTTCTCGATTCGTCATTTGACATGTGACATATAAACGGAGTACATGTATCTAATTACCTTTTCTGCAAAACTTATCAACAGAGCGTAGTTCTTGCGGCATCTGTCGTCCATCTCCGGAAATTCTCTGCACATTTCGACACATAATTCCTTGTTCCTGGTTTTACACAGATAGGCAACAAACCTACCAAAACCAACCATCATCCCTGTCGCAGCCGATGCTCGTTCAAGCGCATCAGTCAGACGATTTTCCTCTGCTTGTTGTTCCTCAATCCCACGAGGGTTACTCTCTCCCTGAACAAACATCACCAAAACCAAACGTCCAAATATTCTATAAACAGGAGATTTTAAAAATATATATGTCCGTGCTTTATATTTCATGTACTCTTTTTTGCAAGGAATGAAAAAATATTTCCATTTAGCCTTACATGGATATTCATGACAGGTTTCGGACAGCGTTTACGAATTTTGTTAGGTCGCACGTGAGCTGGGCTAACGTTTTGAAACACTGGGCCACAGACAGTGAATTTGAGCATGGTCAGGCTTGATGGCTTAGGATTTGCAAAACACAATTTGGCCACCAAACAAGAAAATAGTGTAATCATAAACACAAAGTTTGATTGTAAAAAAAAATGATTGTAAAAAATAAATCACTACATGAATGGCATTAATCAATTATCGCTTTTAACTACGATACTGGAAAATATAGCATACTGGGAAAAAAAGTAATTTTTTACTATAGTAACTGCTAGCCAACCGGGGTTAGAAGTATAAACTACAGGAACTTTTAGCCAAGGAAGTAACGTAGGATCCGATAATCATAATGTGACACTCAATTCTATATCAAAATGTGATTGTGTATACCTTGGATCCTTTTTGAAAACGTCCAGCGTCTTATAGTTAACTGTCAGTAAAGGACAAGTTCTGGGGTCTGTTTCTTGAAGGCACGTGCCATCTGTTCCATTGTCATAAGAAGACATTACAACTTCTTCGAGTATACTGGGCAGTTTAACATCATCAGTGACCGGTGGTAAAGACGACCTGCTGCATAGCCTTGGTAAAAATCTCTGGTTCACACGCGCATAAAAGTTTGCAGAATTTCCAATCAAGCTGAGCGCCGCTTTGGATGCTTTTGTTTTTCCAAGACCATTGGTACCACAAACGACAGGCAAAGGGCAGAAATCCATCAGCTCAACTATACTTTCGTAATGCAAACCAAGCAATAAACCAGCTGTAATAAAAGGGAGCAGTTCAGCGAAACAACATCTTTCAAACAATTTTTTTCCTGGAATAGGTTTTCTTTGTTTTTCGGATATAATTAAAATGTTTATCATGCCTCGATTGTCTTTTGATATAACTTTCAAAAAACTTGACCCAACATCGCAGATAATTGAAAGGCACAAACTTACCAATAGTAAAAATACCTGCTGTACCATTGTCATGGATTACGTTAAGCAATAACTGTACAACCTCACCCAGTACAAGTGAACTTAACGGTAGTTTGACACGTGGCATGTAGCGGGCCGACTTTCGTTTTCGATTAGTACCCAGTCCATTTTCGTCTGCATCAAAAATTGATTGGACCCATACAGTTGAAGTCACTTCTTTGCTAACTATCTCTCCGTCCCCATTTAACTGCAAATCTGGTCCAAAAACCCAAACATCACTGTTAGGTTGTCTTCCTATACAGCGAGCAGCCTTAAATGTATCATTTTCTCCATTTATGCGACATTTTCTGAAAAATATATAAACACATTATTCACGCAATCCATGCACATTTGGCTTTGAAATATTTTTCTTACAAATATCTGTAAAAGATCGTGTATAAAAGCAACTATAATAACACTGCTTTTAATTTACAGTATCGAAATTAAAGAATTTGAAGCGCAGGACTTTGCCTGAAGAAACTATATTCAAAGAATTTTACAAAAAATGATGACGACTTTTCCACGAAAATTTGTTGTCCACAACTGATTAAATATACCTTATAATTGTTCCGCAAGTGAAATGTAAACCTTACCAAAAAACACTTGAAACTTTTGAGATGAAAACTGTTGAAAAAATTTACGGCTTTGGCTTGACTACACTTTGCATTTAACAGCAATCTTGATGTGTCACAAAACTTTTTATTTCAAAGTATAAAGAAGAATTAGCAACACTCTGCTAAATACAATGCATTTTCTTCAATTCACTGTATTTAGATGTGTTCACTATATTTAGCAATTTTCTATAATTTAAATCATTTCGAAAACTGAGCTGAAGACATTCGTTAGTTTTCAGTAAAATTAGATGGCGGTGGTTATTGATTTATCTGAAATAATTTTTAATCATCCATTTTAGGAAACATTTAAGTTCTTGTGTTTCGAAATCACAAGTAAGAACACCTGACCCAAATGTTTTATTCAGGTCTTCGAGAAACGGCGTAGCTCCTCCAGATAGAGCTTTTGCAGTTCTAAAGTAGCACACTCTAAAATAAATTATAGTCAAGATTGTCAAGACCATATGGACACCCTGTCCGCCATGCAGCTAGCATGAGTAGGATAAAATTGAATTTAAAAAAATTTTACTGCAGCTGAAGCGCACGTGTATATATGAAGAGTTTTACATAGACTTGTCAAAATTTGCCTAATAATTTTTAATATCTTGCTCCACCTCATTCAATAGTTGTTCAATATACAATATATACTGAATCGAACGTTTCAGACGTCCTTGTGCATGCGTTAAATCAAAGTGCGCTGTTTTGCCGGGTAAACGACGTTCTTTTTTGGGTCAGTTTAATTCTTCCTCTTGATATTGAATTAGTCTTGACAATTGTCGGACGTTTAAGTCTTAATTTGTGGTGGCCCGACACAAATTTTCCTGACACAACGCACATGGCTCCAGAAAGCGCTATGGAAACACAGAAACGTGTAATCACGGCATGGAAACATCACTGTTCACCGCAACGTTTTAGCAAAACCATGGCTCGATCAAAAATTACGACAAGAGATAACGCATTATTTCGTGGAACAAATAATTTTCAGTTTGCATCAAATGTCGGATCTGGCGATTAATGCATGTTTGGATTTACTATCTTGTCGAAAACAGTTGCTGCAAGGGAAATTCATAAATTTGTTCAATTTGTTATTTGATATATGTGTACCGGTAAATAGAAAAATAACATTTCACACAATTTCTCGACGTTCAAGGAAGCTATTACAATAATATAATACAAAAGCACATCGATTTTGTCCACGGGAAACGACATATGGACGTATTTTGGAGTAAGTGTATTTGTATACGGAGAACTTAGAAGACTAGTTTAAAAGTAAGCTGGGATTGTAAATGGGTATAACTCAGTTGTTTACTTAGGAGTTAGCCTGTAATCTAACTTCTGCGTTTAATAAAGTTAGCATCGGCCAAACCGCCCGAAGACAGAGTGGAATTGATATGGTTCAATTGATAAATATCAAAAAGGTTGCCTTCCCTACCAATTGATGAGCTATTCTTTCTCTAACAGAAATAGAAATACCAATATTTTTTCTTTCACGTGTGCATAGTTTAATACTGGCAATATTATACTGACAGACAACGGCAGAGAACATAAAAATACCGCCATTTTTTATTATTCGCGCCTAAATTTTTTACCATGTGCCAAATTTTAATAAAAGAAATAGGCCTACTCATCGAAAAGCTATCCCGAAGTAAGGATTATAACATTGCATAATAAAGGTTTTGCTGTAATTTACTTTTAATTCACTGAGGGGAAAGCCCGCATTTTCCTTAACACTGACATGAACATTAAAACTACAATTAATAAAACCGCCAATATGACGAAGCAGATGATGACAAATCTCGGATATATGCAAATTTTGCAAAGCCTAAGGGCGTTGTTCTGATTGGAATACACAACAAACAGCCTAGAACTGTCGGCAAATGACAAACAGGACAATTTAAAACTCACCTTTCCTCGTCCCTCAGTGAGCAGTACACATTGCATAGAAAGCCGCTTTCGTCGCCTGAGTCGATATGTTTTAATAAATTCATAGAAAAGGATGCCTTCTCTATGAATTGGTCGTAACCATTTTTATCTTTAACAGATATACCAATAGTTTTCTCGTTTACAACAAATATGTTGTCTGTTGCTGGCATGATTGCTGCTTCCTGATCCAGACAGAGCGTAGAAATGGCGCACTTTTCGTTGTTCCCGCTTTTTTTTTTAAATTGAATTAATTATGCAGTTTTTAATTAAAAATTAACTTTCTATTAAGGTGGTCTTACACAAAAAATATGTAATTCCAGTAAAAAATTGTTGATTTTTACACTACAATAATATATGTAGTGCTTGGTAGACTAGACATGCAATTAAAATTGAAAAATGCATTACGAGATTATATCGACAACTTTCTTATGAAGAAGTGATCTTTATGCAGGAGATAAGCTATAGGATAACTATAAATATTTTTTTATATTTGCCAAATTTAGACGCTTTTAGTTGCATTATAAAAAAGGCCATCGTAACTTGGGAACCATAACGTAATTGTTTTATAAAATAACAACAGCACGGTAGTCGACTCGCATGACAATTTTAAATTCTTCCATGAAGTTCGCAAGAAAGCGAACCGAATGTCGCAACTATCAAGTCACTCAACCGTGAAACGAGTAAGTTTTTGTCTTTAAAGCCTAAGAAAAAATAATGTTTATTGATTATATATAGTTACTTTATGATTTCCGTGTTTGGATGGCCTGTCATCCAAACACGGTTTTCGACCAGTCACAGCATGCGTTGTGAACATGTTATTTTATCAAGGTTGTTCCACTCTCTGCTCCACTGAGCTATATGAATGGGTTGTTTTGTGCATATATCTTTATTCCGTCGTCATGAATATAGTTTAAAATTACAGCTTTTTCTCCCTTGCGGGTCACATCTTTGTATTACTTTGACACTGAATTCGCATTATAAAAGAATTCGTGAGTAATTCGAAAAGCAAGCAATTTTTGAAGAGACAAAAAGGGCTTGCGTGGAGACTAACAAACTTCCTTACTTCTTTTATTTTGCAAAGATTATTTGTATTAGGAGCATGTAAAACATGTAATAAATTGACTTTTTGAAATGGCGGGAGAAAGCCGATAAGCCTTCTGAATTTTTGATAAACCAACCATTTACACTGAAATGTGACTTGAGTAGTGGGGAGGGAGTATCTATATCACTCTTCACTCCAACACAATTTTGTGAGATTTCTTTGGGGTTTTTAGAGATCTTTAAAGGATTATTAAGACTTTTTCAAAACTATGAAGTTTTTTTTTAATGTTCAGGATTTTTACGATTTTTAATTTGATAATCCCTGAGATTTTTAAAGATTTTGAAGATTTTTTTTGAAATTTTTGGGACGTTGTACCAGATTTTTTCGAGTGATACGCCCCTTGTTATCTCTAAACTTTAAAATTAAGTTTCTTTTTGAACAGGTTTAGATTCTTGGGAGGGATTGACCTAAAAGAAAAATATAACAGAATCGTGTACAAAAAGGAAAAATGAAATTTTGCTTATTGATACAATGTTCGATAAATTTATCTTATTGATGTCCAACCTCTTCTGGTTGGACCATATCAAATGAAATAGAATGTCTGTAATTCGGTGTGAAAATGAGGACATCGAATATAAACCTGCAAAAGAAAGCAAAATATATCAACAAACGTCGCATAGGGTCGTTCCAATGTGATAGTGTGATGCTGTGTGATGGTGTGTGATTGACTGTGATGCAGTGTGATGGTGTGTGATTGAATGTAATGCTGTGTGATGCTGTGTGATTGAGTGTGTTGCAGTGTGTTGCAGTGTGATGCGGTGTGATACAGTGTGATGCTTGTGATGAAGTGTGATGCTGTGTGATGCTAGGTGATTGAGTGTGATGCAGTGTGATTGAGTGTGATACAGTGTGATTGAGTGTGATGCTGTGTGATTGAGTGTGATGCTGTGTGATTGAGTGTGATGCAGTGTGATGCAGTGTGATGCTGTGTGATGCAGTGTGATGCTGTGTGATTGAGGGTGTTGCAGTGTGATGCGGTGTGATACAGTGTGATGCTTGTGATGAAGTGTGATGCTGTGTGATTGAGTGTGATGCTGTGTGATTGAGTGTGATGGTGTGTGATGGACTGTGATGGTGTGTGATTGACTGTGATGGTGTGTGATTGACTGTGATGCAGCGTGATGCAGTGTGATGCTTTGTGATACAGTGTGATGCTGTGTGATTGAGTGTGATGCAGTGTGATTGAGTGTGATACAGTGTGATATAGTGTGATGCAGTGTGATGCTGTGTGATACAGTGTGAGGCAGTGTGATTGAGTGTGATGGTGTGTGATTGACTGTGATGGTGTGTGATTGAGTGTGATGCTGTGTGATACAGTGTGATGCTTGTGATGAAGTGTGATGCCATGTTATGCGAAACTGTTTCATGTCCAAAACCACGGTTTGAAAAGAAGTATTTAAGAAGCACAATTGCGCTTGACAATGTGACGTTATGTGACGCATCACATTTTTTTAGCGCCTGTATACAGAAAATATATCGTGCACGGTATATGTTATACAGAGCGCATATAAAATGTATAATTTATTTCACACCTTGTACAAGCAGTTGAAGCCTGCACTCAATATCTATGTAAGCCATCGGATAAGCTCATTTATTATACGCTTATGGCTTTATGGATGTTTCACCGTAAACTAAAACACTCGTATCTCCCATATTTTCACTAGTGAAGACATGAAAAAATATGTAACGCTTGAAAAACGCCTGACTGTGTTTTCCCCTCTGTTCGCTTGTTCCAACCTGAAAGTGTTTTCACCACTCGTAAATAATATCTTCGCGCCATGCACCGAGTAATATCCTCTATGTATTGCTAGCTATGTTATAGATCATATCCACAATATACTCATTGAGTGATATACAGTATATATCGTGATTTTGTTTTGATAAAATTGGTTCTCCGCCAAAATTGTGACTGCATGTAAGGTTTCTCTCTACACTGTTTCATGTAATCATGTTTTAAACATACTTGTCAACTTCTAAATACGTCCTGAATATTATTAGTAGAACTCAGCTAGCGTAACTAGCTTAACATTTTCTTATTGTGTAAAAGTAATACAATATATTTCTTACGACATTGCATGACAGAGCCTGTGAGCATCATGTCGTGACTCGTGAATATTCTGTAGTGCGACTCGAAGTCTCGAATGAAACCCACAGCATCTGAAGCAAAAGCCACCGAACGCGAATAATTAAACCTTTAGGCGACACGATTTGCCACGTTTCCAGAATCCAATATTAATTGTTTGATCTTGAAACTCTAAAAGCAACAATTTTTATGCCAGGACTTGATGCGCCATCGCTCCTTGCAATACAACAGAGAACGATTAAAACGACCGCGCGTGTTTTCATTACGCCATGGGACTGGAAACTTGTTATGAGGAGCCTCCTCATAACAAACCTATGGCACATGCGCAGAAGCGACTGTAACCTACCTTTAATAGAATAGTCAATTTTATTTATATACAACGTTTGTAGAATAGTGGATCTGATTTAAATAACGTTTATAGAATATGTACTGAATATAAAAATAGGCTCGCGACGCGTGCATGTATCTACGCTATATGGAGGCATCAATGTTGCCAATAGACCTTAGAATTGCTTACGTCACACGGATTTCAATACATTTATATACACCGTAATTTTTTCCCGCATGTTTCCCACATTGCATTGCAATTCAATGTTTAACATTGGTGTGAAGGTTGCAAAATCTAATTTTTCAATATTTATAAACTTTTTATATATAACCATTATTTACATTGTCTATTTTCTGTTTTGTTTAGAGGGGGTGGCATTGTGATAATGTAGGACAAGCTGTAATAACCACTGCGTAACTCGATCATCTTATTGTACAGGTCTTACAGAGACTGAACTTTTACTAATATTACTTCATATAATACAAGAATTTTTTCAGTAACAAAGTTTTCGACAATATTTGTATTAAATGATAATGAATATAAACTGAAGTCCCTATTACCAGCTAAGTCAAGCTGCTACACTAGTCGACTAAGATAACTTGTTTCTCAAATATCAGAAAGAATAAAATTTGATAACAAATTGCAATGTTATGGAAATTATTTTATCAGCTAGAATTTGTTTTGTGAGTGGCTATTTATTGTTCTACCAGCTAAGCAGTCACTATTAACCATTAAAACTTTTACGTCTTTTGCAGATACATGAACACTTAGTGTACTTAGGGGCCATTCACAAAGGACATCCGAGGCGAGGGTGGGAGGGGGGTTGCAGAAATCCAGACAAACTCGGACATAGGGAGGAGGGTCTTACCTAACAACCCGGACGTCCGAGTTTAAAAAAAAAACAAGAACAAAAAACATATTTATTTTCGTTGAATAAAAAGATATTAACAGTAAAATAAAATAAATTTTGAATAATAGAAACATTACACAGCATGTTTTTTCTTTTAAAAATTTTGTTAAAAATTGTCTCATTGATATTAATAATATAGAAAATTTACCAAATGTGTTTTTAAGGGGGTTAGTGAAATTATAATAATGACAAATCTAAAATTGCATACATTTTTAAAGCATGTTGGATGTCCAAGGGGGAGGGGGTTATCAAATTCGGACAATGATGGACAAGGGAGAGGAGAGGGGGTAAAAAATCTAACATTTTGCCGGACATCCTTTGTGAATGGCCCCTTATACTATATACTTATAATCAGCTGCTGTAATAATCATTGATTGGTCATAATACAGAATTAATGTTGGAAGCCACTGCAGATAATTATTAGTTACTAGGTCTCCAAAAACGTCAACGTTTCTGTTATGTATGTTGCCAGAGTTCAAAAACCCAGGTAAATGTATAATCCAACATGAATCCATGTATGAAGTCCGTTGAGAGTCATACAGCAAACCAGATCCATACAGTATAATTGTGCTTTATGGTGATAAGGTTGAAAAACAGCGTAGCATATCGATCCATGTAATGAATAATACTGTGTCCCATGATAAAATCTAATATTTGCAATAATAGCTCCAGTTTTGTACACATTGTGTGGTATTAATAAGATCCATGTGGTTGGTGCTGAAGTTAATTTCTTTTTGATTTACAGGTGAGTTGAAATTGAGATTGTTCATTGTTCTGGAAGCAAGGCGTTATATAAAATACCAAGAACACATTATCCAATGCAACCACACATTATCCAATGCATACTGTAGTTACATTTATGTTTGCTGTTGCTGTCATCTGTAAAAAAACAATTTTTAAGACTTCAAGAAAAATAGTGGTTAAGTAGTAACACTAAAAACTTTTTCTCATAGCTATATATAATATAATTTTCTTCAAAGGTAATCTACAAAGTTCATGATCCCTCCTGTATCGTGTACTATTTGGTTGTTTAGTCAATTTTCTTACAGAAAATCTGTAATTATAGCTATTATCGACATGTAGTTTTAAATTTACCAGGTTACACTTACTTCCTAAATGGCGAATCACAGCCTCATCAGGTTTTAACTGTTCAGATCTCAGAAGAGTAAGTTCTGATCTCCGAAAAGATTGTTCTGATCTCCGAAGAGATTGTTTTGCCCTCCCGAGAAGTTTATTTTCCCTATTAAAAGCCGTATTCCCTATTAAACATGTTTGCATAAAATCCCATGTGGCTCCATACAAATCACAAATTTCACTGTTATTAACACAGGTAAAACTAGTAGAATTCATATCTAAAATACTTACCAGTCGAGGATAAATCTGGACAGAGAAAGGCGACAAAATCTACAAGCTTTCCAAGCAAAAACGACGAAAAAATAAATAGGAAACTTTCCCACGAGGATGAGATATACTGTATTTTAAAAAACAGCAGAACTCAGAATACAATGACGTAATTTTATAATACGAGTCGCTGATTGGCTACAAGTGAACAAAGAAAGTGAACAGAAGTGAGTGAACGGAAGTGAGTGAACGGAAGTGAGTGAACGGAAATGAGTGGACGGAAATGAGTGAACAACTCGATAGCATAGTATCTAGCGCTTCGCGTAGATACAAAAATTAGTACGATCACAGGAACCACCAGGGTGAGGTGGTAACTCCTGGTGGTAACTCCTGGTGGTAACTCCAGGGTGAGGTGGTAAATCACAACCATTATGGAGGTCTTGACTGCACATGGATTAAGAAGTGGGTGGGAAAACCACCTACCATGACCCACCAATTAGAACATATATGTACCTCTACCAACTTTGAAAACACAACCATTGATTGTCTTGACTGCACTTTGATTAAGAAGTGGATGAGGAAAACCACCTGCCATGACCCACCAATTAGAACATATATACATCACTACTAACTTTGATAACACAACCATTATGTATGTCTCGGCTGGACATGGATTAAGAAGTGGATGAGAAAAACTATAGTCACGATGATTTTTCAAATAGGGTGAAAGGTTATTTCTATTTGGAATACTTTTACACATATATACCTATACTTAATCATAGCTGAGCATTTTATTAGGAATATTCGACCATATACATTACCCATATTTATGAATATCATACTTATATATCCTTACAGTGTGTTACCTAGCAAATAGGATCGGCTAACATGCCCTGTTGACATACACAACACCACCTCACCCTGGAGGTTCCTGTGATCGTACTAATTTTTATATTCAGTACATATTCTATAAACGTTATTTAAATCAGATCCACTATTCTACAAACGTTGTATATAAGTAAGATTGACTATTCTATTAACGTTGTATACAATTGAGAATTACTATTCTTTTAACGTTTTATATAATTGAAATCGACTGTGTTATAAACGTTGTATATTAATTAGATTGACTAATTATCAGCACATTCTTTACAATATTATACTGACTAAATTTTTCTAGAATATAGATCTAATTGGCTTATTCATCACTCAGCGCATTGTTAGTTTTTCCTCCTCGTAGCCTTCCCGCATCCTGCCTGTTATATACAACTTGACATCCTCATTTCCCTCCGCGATTATTATACTATGTGTATAATATTTACAACCTTGTACAAACTTAATATCTTGAAACCACATTTACGAAAGCTTACCTTACATGAAGTCTCGCAAAACTTACAACAAACATATCCCTAACTATCATTAACTGACACACACACACTATCCCATACCAACTCTTATCCTTTACATCATAATTACGCATGTGCACAACCCACAGACACGCAATTTATTCCGACGCTTAAGGCCCCTTCACCCCTTTTGCTCTCGTCCTTGTACGTTAACGCATCGCGAACAATGTGAGGAATTTTTGAGATTTTGATAATCAGAATTGTCATGGCCCAACATATTGGCTTGTCGAAAATCAACAACACATTTGGTATGCTTTGTTCTTATCTGATACATTACTGTTTATTATTTTTTGTTATTTATCTATCTTGTATTTCGTTCCTTTATCTTTCTAAACACGTGCCAGCCCCTATTCCCCGCTGACGAGTCCACGAAGGACGAAATGCCGCGTACGGGGATATCTGCTTTACACACATGAAAATTCCTTCTTTCTTTCCTTCTACTAACTTTTTACAAATCTCCTACTAGCTTTTTTGTATAACAGACCAGTATATGTCTTGTCCCGTCGCATTTCGTGTTTAATACACTACATGAGGTCTAGCCATTTTTTACTCGTTACATACTCATTGTTACTGTTGCTACAAAATTTTGCCCATTTTAGTTGATACCAATACAGTTTCTATCACTTATTTAAGTATTTTTATTTCTAGATATTGTTTTTACTCTCCCTGTCTCATATATTTACTTTTACTCACTCTGGCCTGACCTGCCCTCATGCTATATCATATTTCATATTACACCTACACTACCCCTTTATGAACAAAGGGACTGTTGTCACAGAATATTATTTTATTTTGCTAGACACCAATATGGTTCCTATTACCTATTACTTAACAAAAACACTTCGAAATGTAAATTTATGTTGTTCGCAAGTAATGCAAAACTAACCAGACTAAATGTTAGCCTACTCATTGACAACTGCCCACTAAGTCGTGCTGAATCATTTAAATATCTTGGCATAGCCTTAAGTCCCACATTATCATGGTCAGATCATGTTGAAGCAATCTCTAACAAAATCTATCAACGTCTTGGTGCCATTCGAAGAGTTAAACACCTTCTAACGCTGGAATCCCGCCTTACTTTAGTCAACAGCCTTGTCATGCCAATCTTTGACTACGCTGATTTTGTATGGGGTGATAAAAACAACTCTGTCCTCATGGACCATTTTCAAGTCCTTCACAACAAAGCAGCAAAAATCATTCTTGACGCCCATCCACTTTCGTCAGCCTCGGAATCACTACAATTGTTAAACTGGCAACCATTATCGATACGTAGACACTTCCACCGCTGCCTTATGATGTATAGGTGTTTGAACAATATCGTCGACTTTAAACTTAACTTCCAGTACTTATCTGACATCCATAGCTACAACACTCGAAACAAACAGAACTTACATTTGGATCACGTCAAGAGAAACTGGGGGAAACAGGCTTTCACCTGCCATGCAGCAAACGACTGGAATAGTCTGCCTGTGGAACTCCGACAAACAGAACTATTTACATCGTTTAAAATTAAACTTAAAAAACATTTGACACAATAAGACACTCATGAAAACTGAAATGATGAACTCGTAAATTAGAACACTGATTTATCACTGATATATTCATATTATTATTATTTTTTTTTGGCTCAGGGCTCCTCCGAAAATCAATTTTGTGAGTGGACCTCCTGATTAAATATTGTTATTGTTATTATTATTATTACTATTATTATTATTATTATTATTATTATTATTATTATTATTATTATTATTATTATTATTATTATTATTATTACGTCCATGAATGAAAACATCTATAAGTTATGGTCAATAACAAGCACGAATAAGAATATTCAGTACGACATGTACAAAAATACAAAGGATATATTGAAAGCTTTTAGAAATGATAACGAACAGAGACTACAAAACCATCTCATCTTACAAGGTTCTTTCTTCTCAAATGTCATCAAAAACTCGACGTCATCATTCAATTCCCTATGGTCATCTGCTCAATCCAGACTTCCCAAGAATATATTTAACTTCACGGTTCGTTACATCAACAATTCCCTCCCTACTCGAAAAACATGATCAGATGGGGTCTGTCATCATCGGCGATTGTTCATTCTGCTTTTCTCCTGAAACACTCATGCATGTCATCTCTGGATGTAAGGAGTATCTAAATGAAGGACGTTTTACGTGGCGACATGATTCACTTTTGAATTTCATTGCGTCCAGCCTTACGTGTGTCAAAGGATCCAAGCTCTATGTTGATTTGCCTGGCTTTATTACCCCGTCAGTTATCACTAGTGATGAGTTACGTCCAGACCTTCTCTTGACAATTGAAAATAAATTATTATATATTTTGGAACTGACTGTAGGCTTTGAAACGAATCTAAAAATTAACTCAGATCGAAAACTGAAAAAATACTTGCCACTTATTTCTGATCAAGAAAATAACTTTGATAAAGTAAAATTCGTTAATGTATCCATAAGTTCGCTAGGGGTATTTGGTCAATCGACGAACACATTAATTGACATGCTTAAGGATTTGAAGTTTGATGAGCAGCATATTAGATACGTTAAAAAGAAAATTATTTCTACTTGTATTCGAGTATCTTACTATATATTCTGTCAGCGAAACAAAGACTGGACTAGCCCAGAACTTTTAAAGATTTGAGTAGTGTCCAAAATGTAACAAAAAAAAGCATTATTACTATTATTTTTTATTGATATAAATTATATAACCAAACATTATTCAAGTAGACATAGATAGACTACCTTTTATAAGTGAGGTTTATCAATGTAAATATAGTAAATCAAATAAATAAAGTTTCCATTATTAATTGACTTGTATTATATTTAGAAAAATGGATCAAAATTGTAAAATTTGTTTAACATGCACATTGTATACTAACACATTTTTAAATCATTTGAAATAAGCGATATGCTTTTAACATATAGCAAGGACTTTCCAGACATAACGTGACGATTTTCTAGTCAAATATCTATAAAGTAGCTCCATGATTCACGCTTTAAAATGCCTACACAATATCCCTCGGATCTTTGTTAGGCGTTGTATATATGATATAATTAAATGTCCTGGTCATCCTCGTGATGTAATAAAGAATGACCAGTGACACTTTCATTCAATATTTTTCAATTGTAATATACGGCAAGAACTGCCGATGGTTGAGCTAATAACAACGAAAAACTATAGTTTTAGCGATTCCTACTAACAACGACAAATAATTCAAACAAGTAAGAAGAGCCGAATCTAAATCTTTGACCATTATGAAGCCATTTCAAATGTAAACTCATAGCACAGCGTTGATCAAGGTGAAATGTAGAATGGTACATGAACAGCATGCTAAAAATAAAAGTAGCAAATAAATTAAGTTAACCATGATGAAAGAAAACCTAATGATGAACCCTTTGAACATCACGTCGCACTGGGTGTCCTGTGAGCAAATATATATTTTGATAAAGTTTTTGACAAAATGTTGAAATACTAACCATCGGAGAGCCCTAACCTCATTTCTTATGTTTAAGTCATATTATGCCTTTAAGGATTGGCTATCATTAGGGCCATTTATACGAGCGAAAATAAGCCGCGGCTTAAATAGGCCGCGGCTTAAATAAGTCGAGTTTATACGACAGTTTTACTAAACTTATTAAAATAGCCCAAAACACTCGTATAAATAGGACAACACATCATATAAACAGACTTGCCTTGGTCGCGAACATCATATTAATAAACTAAACTAATAATGAATAATATCCAGCTGATCTGAGCGAGTGATTTTAGCCAATCAGCGCACAAAGAGTTTCTCCAAATAGAAATCCATACCGTGCTGCAGCGCGCGCTTGCAGCTCAGAAAATCTGTAAATATGGCGGAATAGTTCGAGGAGTAGTTTTTGTAAAAGTTGAATATATTCGCAGAGAATTTACTCCTATTATGTATTTTTTACTCAAAATCTACTCTTTGTGCTGGTTTTGTACTCCCGAATGGCATTTCTGCAGGAGTCTGCTCTCAAAGAGGCTTTGAAATCTTTTTCTATGCTACCGAAGGCATGAACAATTTGTTGTACGGTTGTACCCGTGACTGGATGTTCTCCGTGGGATGATTTTGTTGCTTTAAGATGTCAAGCTGGGTAGCACGCACTAGCGCTG
This sequence comes from Muricea muricata, assembly GCA_963855995.1. NCBI lineage: Eukaryota > Metazoa > Cnidaria > Anthozoa > Malacalcyonacea > Plexauridae > Muricea > Muricea muricata. Next base: position 158,123 of record CAWLCR010000066.1, read on the forward strand.
GGTCACATACAAGTGGTAGACGATCGTGGGCTGATTCACTCTCAGCTGGATCAAATAATTGAAATAAATTGGTGTTATATTTGTGATTGCAAAGTCCTGTGCATATTGGCTGAACAAAGAAATGGCATTTTTTCTAACTTGACTGCAAACTTTCAGGGAAATTGTGATGATGGAATACAATTAAATGTGACTTTGACCTGGAAAGATCGGCTAGAAGTGAACTGGCGGCCCGGATTATTGCTTTCCAGGCTAGAGAACTCTACAGATCTTTTGAAATACATTACCTATCAGAACCTCATCTGAATTCAGTTCCATCCCCAGGATTTTGTTAAAATAAATATCAATTCTACATCTGGACTTTCTATCATTTCCAGTGGGTTTGTACTGGATTGACAGTTTCTCATTTGGTACTTCACAAGACTAGCTATTTTAGCAGGACCAATGTGTATTGTGTAATGCTGTTATGTCAAGATCATATGTGTTTTTATTTCTACTTTCATGAATGTTATCAAACTTTACAAATAAGAATGTTTGGGAATAGTTACTGTATAAATTTGTTATTCTATTGACCGGTATTGGAGTTCTTGCAAGAACACATAATGAACTTTACCTTAAAGGGTTTAGCAAAAAAAAAGCTGTCATAAAAATTGGGTTTTACATGTAGTACCACCAATACACATAACCACTTAAATTTAACAATAATTTGGTACAAATTCTGCAGCATTTGCAAGTGTCCACCTATAAACTGTTTGTTCTCTGAAATAAGTTGTCAAGAGGAGGGTTATGAAAAGTTTTGAAAGGGAACATTGATAAAAGGGAGGGGTTATTTGTACTATTGATTGGAAGCAAAACCTTTTCCATCCTATGCTATTGAAGTGAGCCCTTTGACATTATCTGGCATTAGGCAGACTGGAAGAATTAACCATGTCCCCACTCAAGGAGGGTAACTTTACTAGCTTTTGTACTCTGCCAATAATCTATAAATACCAGAAGATCACACTTGTCAATGAGAGCATTGTTAACAGGCTTCACTTCAAGTGGGTGGACAGGTTGCAGTAGGTGTTGGATCCAGAATACCTCTGTTAACCCAGAACAGACAAGGACTTCAAAGCTGAAGCACTCAACTCATGTATCAAGTAAAATTCCAAAAACTTTATGACCAAACAATAGCATGCTAACCTCATCAAACTTGATAGTTAAATGTCCATTTTCTACTTTAACAAATGGAGTACATGCCTTAAGGCATCCACCCCACTTTTCCTGTGATTCTGTAGCCTCTAGAGATACACAATGCAAAGTTTTTTTGTTTATCTGGAAACTTTCCCTATATTTAAATACAGGCTATTTGTGCAATAAATATTCTTGCAAATCTAAACCAATACCAGTATAGCATGGATTTATGAAGGGTTGTTAAACTGGGATAGCCAAAATCAAATTACAAAAGCTCATGTTAGCATTGATTAAACCTGACCATGGTTTTTTTGAAGCTATGAACTGACATGTCAAGCCTAACATGTGTGATTGATTGATTGCATGAGAGAGTTGTTGGCTTTGTAGATCCTATAATTAAAATCTTTTGTTTGGGCAAATTTTTATTGCCAACTGGAAGTAAACTTATTGTGTAGGAGGGTGTGTGATAGCTATTTCTTGAAAGTGAAGTGGGATTTCATTGAATTAAAACACATATTTGACAGCTAAACATCAGGCAAATTGACCAATTTTGGCATCAAAGTTAATTATAATGCTTCTAATAGTTACTTGGTCAAATTTTTGAATTAATATAATCTGAATATATTTGGAGGTGGATTTATTCTTAATACCTATGACAAATTTAGAAGTTTCTGAGGGCACAGTGAGTATGGATTAATACAATTTCTGAAAGCAACTGACTTTATTTCACCTCTGTTTAATGTATTTAGTCAAACAGTTATTTTTTAAGAATCTTATTCAGTGCCCATAAATCAGATATTATATGGGCAAATTGTTTGCTCAAATATGTTTCTACCTCCTCTAGTCATTGGATCTTACTATATGGAGTAAGATGTATATCCAATATAGCTGCCATTCAACTCCTACTGTACCCAGGATGTTATAGGCTTCAGAGCACCATGACAGGAAACACATCAAAGTGCAGCACATGCTTACTCTCAATTTACCAATTGCATGCATGCCAATTTGAAATGATATGGTTTCCACAGGTCTTATAAAAAGATGCATTTTGACAGTAATATTTATTGTGATGACCTTGTGATACCATTTCCATCTTGTAACCATTTCTGCCCCTTAGTCAAATCGCATTAATAGTGGAAATGCCCAACATATTAACTCTTGCCCGTGTCAATCTGCTCTGTTTGCCATCAGTCCAAATTCAATATGACACTCTGACATGAGTTTCTAAGCTGGGAATATGGATTTTGTTGATGCTTTTGATACTCTTGGTACAATTGTCCAAGGCATTTTGTATTGAATGGTAATTAATCGTTATTTTGTTTAATCGCTATTTAATTTAATCGCTATTTTGTACGTTTGAAAATATAGTTTTTACAATTCCCGCCAAAAATCCCATGTTGTAAAAAAGTACGACATAAAACAATTTTGGACAATAGAAACCCTTAACAAATTAGCATAATGTCATAATTTATTGAGAAATAACCTAAATTTACAGAAATCGAAATGATATAAAGCTAAATTCTATCGCAATTTAACTCGCTTGCGCCAATTGTTTATGCTTACAGTCCACTAAAAAAGCTTGAGAACAACAATTTCCCCCCCAAATCATGGTTTTTTGAATCAAAATTGTTCTGTTTTGCATCCCAGACGATCCAAGTTCACAACTACTACATTTTATTCGTTTCTGAGCTCCATTTTTTCAAAAAATCGTCGATGATCAGCTAAAATATCACTCAAAAACCATTTGCCTCACGAGCCACGAAGAAAAAACTTCTTATACTACGCTTTCAAAGCATGCTGGTATGGATTTCTATTTGCAAGGAAAATCATGCTTTGCGCGCTTGGCCCGAGATCACCTGGATTAATAAACATCGTACGAATAGGCTTGCCTTGGTCGCGAACGAAGCGTTTTTACGAGGATTTCCCGCCTGAAATTGGCCGCGGCCAATTTAAGACGAGGCCCGAACCCTGGGCTAAAATTAGCCGCGGCTTATTTTAGTCGCAAAGAAATTGTACGTTTATACAGACGTTCTCGACTTATTTAAGCCGCGGCCTATTTAAGCCGCGGCTTATTTTCGCTCGTATAAATGGCCCTATTGTTGCTTGGAGACAACTGGGTAAATTATTCGTATAATAAAGAATGCCAAGCCGTGTTTTCTATACATCCGCATTACCCAAGAACAGTTTGCTGCAAACGTTCAACGTCTTATTTACCCGTTACTGCGACGTTGCTAGGGACTTGAAGGCCGATACATTTATTTATTTACTATATAGCTGTTTCAATAATAAAGATTGTGCTTCCAAAATGTAAACTGTAAACAATAAAGTATAAGCGCTCAAAGCATGAAGGATTGTGGCTTGTTTTCACCTCTAAACACGGAATTATTTTTAATTGCAACAGCATCGACGGCACATAGGAAACTTACGACGGCAAACTGCTTCCTACAAAGGCAATTCCCTGGGTATCAAGGCCTAAATAAAGAATAATCCATCATCCCTTGCACGCAGATAGTTCACAGTTTACGCTTTTGGAAGGACAACCTTAATTGAAAAAGCCGTAATTGCTCTGCACTCTATGTCAAACTCATACAAATCAAGCCAAGCTGAATTCTAAGCTTTATCATACCTCATCCTTCCCAAGGTACATTTGGATGATCTCAATAATTTCGTAAAATGTTGGGCGGTGGTCTGGGTTTGGATCCCAACATTGAAGCATAAGCCTATATCTGGATACACAAAAGAGTAGTAGAGATGAATTATGTAATTGGTTTACACTATCTGAAGTACAGTTGCACTTTTAAATAATTACCATACATCAATAAATTATTATGCACTGAAATGGTTTTGATTTTTTAAATACATTAGTAGACATATTCACCTCTAAGTTATGGCGACCAGGTGGCTCGAATGAAGACTGTGCAGTAGATTGCAATCAATAGCCCCTGATATTTGTCACGTATATAACTTTTATAAAACTTAATTCTGTTTTGCCAACTTACATTTAAATATGGATGTTGCCCCCAATAGTATTAGAAACTTTTTATCTGATTGAATACTTGGACAAGACTTTTCAAAATGTTGAATACGAAACGCACAAACTGAACTTGAGCTCCTTGGCACTAATGTATAATTTAATGGAGTTGAGGAGTTGAAATGATGTCCTGTAAATTAGGATAAATGCGGTGCTCATTTTGATCCCAATTTTTAATCCAAAAAATCCTTTTCCTAGCTATACTTTGTCTGGTTCTGTGTTTGAATATTAATCAGTACAGACACTGCAGCGAAACATTACGACAAATTCGGTGAATTGAAAAGTTGTACTGCCTGTCATTTGCAAAAAAGTCTCGCATTTTTCATTCTTCCTGGGCTCGGAAAATGCGTTCCTATTATACAAACATTATAGGCTGAGAGATTATAAAAAGTTACAATGCATGGGTACGATGGAGCGAGCTGATGGATAAAAATTATCTCTGATTTTAACAGGCAATGAACGTAGGTCCTACAAAAGAGGCGAAGTGTGTTTAGGTCGACGCAGGGGTGCAAACTAGGAGGGGGGAATCAAATACTGCCTGAAAGTCGGTCTCAAAATAATTGTGGAACTACAAATTAAAGTTAGCGTTGAAACAGTCATCAATCGCTATTTTCTTCTAAAATATAATAAATTGGCTATTCAGAGCTTAAGATTTTAAAATTTTCCAAGGGAATAACTACTCAGGACCCCCTTCAATAAAGCAGGATTATGTATTAGCGAGCGTCCCCACCATCATAAGCGTACATTATTAGCAGTCTGTCCCAGAATAGAGGGCATCCCGAGGGTGCCCATAGGAGGATGCATAACAAACTAAACGAACACCTGAATTCTGTGCACATCGAGTACCAGGAGGTTCGAAGAGGAGAAGATGATGGTCGATAGTATACACTGGGGGTATCAGAAAAGGTAATCGTATTTTGGAGTGTTCTATGGCGCTCAATATTCAACATGCAGAAATAATTCTTTCACAGTTCAAAAGACGAGACTTTTAGCTTTGGAAGGTCACCGTTATTGGCTTAGACGTATGGCTGGACTGGTTTGCTTCCATCTAAAGATCATGCATCATCAAAAAAGAAAACTTGTGAAGATCGACATTTGGTATGATGTCGAAATTATGACAGTCAAAATATATCTGGCATTTTAGCGTCTTGTTTCTCATAATAACTAAAATTTGAAGCAAAAAATCAGCAAATACGAATAAAGTAATTGTCGGTCGAAATCGCATTTTCATCGCAAGTTACAAATTTTAGCTAAGATAATGAAATTAATGCACATTAGCGGCATTAATTGTTTTTTGTGAGTAATTAATGGCAGTTATTTTCATTTGATTGGTATTTGCTCATGCAATTTTTCTTGAAATTTACAAAAATTGGTGACAGTCGAAATCTAAAAGCCTAAATCTTTACATAATTTTAGAAATATCATACATCAGTTCATCCTCGCGGTTGATTGTTTGGGATTACCACTAACTATACGTATTATAAATTGTCCGAAAATCATGCAAATTATCGCACGTGCGTGGGTGAATTAGTATACAATTTGCTTTCATTATTTTGTTGATGAGGGAAACCAGTGGTAGAGTAGCAAGTTCAATCATTTTCACAAAAAAAGGTTGGCATTTCGTAAAAGGAGGGCAATATTCCAACCACCCTGTTTATCCTCAATAACGATGACATTAGGGGAGGTGCAATATATGCTGTGTTAATGTGCATCCGTTATATTTAACAGCACTAAACATTCCAGCTTTCTGTTCGATTGAAAAATAAGAAGAAAATTTCAGAGCAACATACATTTCATTCGGGGTGCCTTCGGGTATAGGTAAACGATATCCTCCATTGATTTTACCAACAAGATCTGCGACTTCGTATTCTTCATACGGAACTTCGCCTGTCAGGGAATAACAAGCATAGCAATGAGGAAGCCATTGTGAATATACGTCAAACTTGCGTTCGATTCAATCGCGCGTTTTATGTACATATATTCAAACTAGACTGCGTGATTTGTGAGTTTTGCTGGCTTTAATTTATTCAAATATATGTTATGATTGTTTTGCGCGGAAAATGACATACAAGACGTTCTAGATAAAAGCGGAAGTGAAGAGTATGCACGAAGTGCATCCATCATTTTCACGTCGTATTAGTTCTAACAATAGAAATGGACAAGTACTGTTGGTCAAGGTTCCACAACTTTACTACAGCGTCTGATTTTCAAAATCCCCATGTTTTGAACCGGCTTGAATTGGTCAAAATCGGTGAAGAGAAGCAAACTGAAGAGTTGTATATATATGTAAGTTTTCGATACTAAAATAATAATTAATTCGTAAATAGAAAAATCCGAAAAACTGCGTGTATCATCGCGACAAATGTTTTTTTTAAGATGGTCGTTTTTTAATTGTTCATTTTTTTGGTTCGACGGAGCCAATGAAAATTACTCCTCCGAGGAAGCGCTATATATATAACTTAAATGCAAATCGAAGTAGCGCTAACCGGACTAATTCAGGATATAGCTAATACATAATCATGGTTTTGTTAGATTCAGAAATATTGCACTAAGTTTAATGATTCTTGAGCAAAAATATGAATCCAGGTCATTTCCATGATTGACCTAACGTCAATCAAAATTGTTATTTTCATAGCCGAACGCTTCCGTTAACAACAGCAGTTAGATACTAACCTTCAGTTTCGATTTCCCACATTAAAACTGCGAAAGACCACCTTCAGAAATATGCAAACATACATATATGTTATGAACACGAATATTGGATGGCTCGTTTTAAGATGGTTATTGGAGGTATCCAAATTAATAGTGAGAGTAGAAACGGAACTCGAAGTCATATATGCATGCAAGGCACTCTTTTAATCAATACCACCCTGTCAACATTCTTGTTATATATAGCAGAAACCAAAGGGTTTGGCAGAAACTTAGCCTGAACTTTCAAAGGGGTGGGGGAACTCTGCAGAAACTAATAATTCATTAACTTTAAAGAAGTTACGACAGGCAAAAAGCCTGAATTGGACATGCCATTTTGCCATTTCGATATCAATTTCGATAAAAGGGGACGGGTGGGTGATGGCTGCCTCAGCAACTCCCTGGCTACGTCCGGATCACTGGTATCCGGAGAAAATCTACATTTAGCAGAAATTTTCGTATATTAATCGTCATGATCCCGATGTCGGAATTGGACCTATGTACGACTCGATGTCAAGATATTGGTTAACCGCACGTAATACTTAATATATAGAAATACTGAAAAACCAGCCCTGACAGGTGTGCGGTATATTTTGATTTTGGAACGGTAAAACTTTGAACATACTGAGCGCTATAAATCATGACTATTTTCGCCTTCCTGAAGTTCAAAGAAAGATTTGTGCTAACTCGTGTAATCAATGGTATTGTGGGGCGGAATTTGGAGACCATACAAAGGTGCGTCCTAAATTAATTCTACCCCACAATATCATTACAGATTAAGGTGGCTCCCTATGGTTTTGTTCAGTTACAGCTGGATTTATAGAGATCAGACGTTGTCCGCGCGAATCACGCGTGGAATGTTCGTGGCCAGCTATAATAAAATTTTTCATATTCAGAGTTGAAAACAACATTGTTTTTGTGTTTCTACACACAACAAAGACGACAGTTCTTCCTTAGAATCGTTTGTGTTTCCAAGTTCAAGTATTAGGTGCTTTAAATCAGTTTTAAAACAATTTTTAGGCGCTTTTTTATGTCCGGTAATGTAATTTTTGTTGCTCGAAATTTTACGAAAGTGTATGGACTCCGACTCAACCATTTTGTATTGTCTTTATCGACTTCATGGCTCTTCTGAAATGTTACCGAAGCTTATGAAACTAATGAAGTTTTCACGTTCAATTGGTTACGATATCTGTCGCATTTTAACAACAAAATCTTATGACTATCGTGAATATTTTCATGATTTATGTATTTAGGCCGTGAAGTCAAATTGGTAGTTCAATGTCTTGAAAAGATTTTGTGCATTTGTTTTCAATAATAAGACTAAATTTAAGAAACAGTGGTTTGATTTGATGCCTTATTATGTGGTGTCTTTTCTTTTTGGCAATATGAATGTCTTTTAATCCCTTAATCTCTTTAAGTTAAACCAAAAACATGCACGCGAGATCCTTCGCGGGATTGTTGGTTTGTCCCGCGAGGAAATTGAAATCCTGATTATTGTGACGTCACATACATAAAAGTAAATGCATTTCTCTCGTGTTTCCTTCGGTAAATTTTTTTAAAACTTCACACACTTTCTTGTAATCTCGAAGTGCGTAACATGAGTAAGTTTTAAAAAAATCGTACGAGCCGATTTTTTTCTATTCCCAAAACAGATCTTTTTGGCGATTAAAAAAGAAATGCTCGTACGATTTTTTTTTAAAATAGTATAATTTGAATGAATTAATTATAAAATTAATGTGTGTAAAAGATTCGAAATTTTTACCGAAGAAAAGTTCGGAAATGTATTAAAATATGTAAAAAAAGACCATTTTTAAAATCACATTGTTACCATGGCAACAGAGATATTTAACGATATATTTTAATTTTAGTAAATCGCGATATTTCAGCAGTTATGTGGCCGAGTTTTGTGATCGCAGTTTGCAAGATGAGAAAATAGTGAACTTTTGAACATGATTGTGTTCTACACAATCAAAACCATAGGGAGGCACCTTAATTCAGCACCTTTTTTTCTTCATAAGAAATTCTTGACACCACGTACTGTCACATAAACTAAACTTACACGTTGCTTTTCGAAGAATACAATCCATCCGTTAGTGATTCCAATGCCAACCATCGATTCCGTAAGGTTCCCTAGTAAAACAAAGCTAAATGTTAATATTCTTGTACTTTCGTCAAAAATGGGAAGCAAAATTAAATTGCCTTTTTTGAAATGTTAAGCTTTTTTGTGTTTCTTGTTTGCATGTATGGCACTGTTGCAGACAAGACATAAAATGTATCAACTTAAGCTAAGTCTGAGCTTAAATGGCTTGTGATGTATATTTCAACTTACCGGAGAAAGCTTGTTGTATGACTCACGTTCATGAACATCATAAGAGACGGCAAAATTAAATAATTTCGGCGTAAAATCATCAGTTAACAGAATGTTTCTTGCTGCAAGATCCCTGTGAACAATCTTGAAAACAAACAGCATTATGAGAAGCAATGTGCCAACGTACGTGATATCTTTTTTACACATTAAGCATTAAAATACAGTACAACGGAAACTTTGAAAATTGTCAACATGATAGACTCTAATTTCTACGTTTCGACCATTCTTTGGTCACCAAGCATCAGGAATGAAATGGCAACCTTGTCACATGTGATTGATTCTTGATAGAATATAGCATGACAATGTGTAAATTACACATCTATAATCTTAGTGTTAGTAAAGATTAGGGTTGTTCCGTTGTTAAAAAACAATTAATGTTAGTGTCATCATAAAAATTATTGTTCATTAACCGATGTAATGTAGTATATGTTTCATGTAATTAAATTCATTGCAAGGTATTATTATCAATTGTAAAATTCTAAGTGATTCCCGTATAATTAAACATTAATGCTGTTGTTAAAATTAAGCACAGATTACTATTAAAAAAATATTTCTTGCTCTATTTATATGTTTAGCATTTTGTATATGATCTTGTTTATACGTTTTCCAGTTTGTGAGGTTTTAAAGCATAATTTAAACCTCTCTTGATAAAGAAAACAGACCTAAAGAAGTATACACGTTACACACGTCAACATATTCTTGTTACCCTCGAGTCCGCAAGATGGCTCATCCCTCTCGCAATCTCGTTCTCCAAACTCATCTTCGTCTTGCTAATAAACAACTGCTTCTTTTTCTGGTGTTCGCGAAGATTGCTTTCAAGAGTTCCACGAGAGCAAAACTCGAGCACTAACAGTATAGGGCCTATGCAAGAAAAAATGTAGTGTTAAAAAAGACAAAACACAGTCACCCTGTATAATTATTCGTTCACCAAACGCATGGTTTATAGTCCAGTACTGACAAATCCTTAACTAGTTGTTTTGACCTATTCAATAACTATATGATACGATACTTGATATACAGGGTGAGTAAAAAAAACTGATGCTCTTTCAAATTCAAATTAGCTGCGAATTTCATTACGGTGTATTCCCATGGGTATACAGAGAACAGATCGAGATTTAGTACACAGTATTTAAACCAATTCTGACAATTCTTGCACGATGTTGCACTCGGGTAAATATGATATTATGATATTGTGATGCCACTCCGAGTGTAAGCCACACTGGTCAGGCTGAAAAATTCGCCTGGCCACAGCGGGATTCGAACCAGCGACCTTTGGAATACTAGCCCCAACGCTCTACCAACTGAGCTACACGGTCAGGACGGTTCGATAAGTGGTATTTCGGAACTGATTCTAGTTCCTTCAATACCTAATACTCTAAGTATACAACATCATCATTAGTATAATATATATATTTAGAGTATTAGGTATTGAAGGAACTAGACTCAGTTCCGAAATACCACTTATCGAACCGTCCTGACCGTGTAGCTCAGTTGGTAAAGCGTTGTGGCTAGTACTCCAAAGGTCGCTGGTTCGATTCCCGCTGTGACCAGGCGAATTTTTCAGCCTGCCCAGTGTGGCTTACACTCGGAGTAGCATCACAATATCATAATTCTTGCACGGCTAAAATTATGCATTTTAACTTCCACTGGGAATTAGATTTTGTTTTAGATCAACGTCTGTGAAATTGCAAGAATGCAATGCTGCTAGTTTGAATTTCAATAGTATCAGTTTTTTTACTCATCCTGTACTGTGTACTTAGTCACGATCTGTTCTCTATATACCTATGGGAATACTTAAAGTTCCGTAACGAAATTCGCGGCTAATTTGAATTTGAAAGGGCATCAGTTTTTTTTTACTCACCCTGTATATATATATATATATATATATATAATATATATATATATATATATATATATATATATATATATATATATATATATATATATATATATATATATATATATATATATATATATATATATATATATATATATATATATATGTATATATATATATGTGTGTGTGCGTGATTCGATTGCTGTTGGAAATATTTTTAGAAGTTCTGTATGTGGGCGGACCTTTCGCATTAATCACCACTTCTACAGCAATTCTCTGGGTGTGGTTTATTTAATTACTTGCATGAAATGTGATAAACAATATGTGGGTAGTACCGTGACGGCATACAGAAAGCGGTTTAATAACCATAAAAGCTCCTTAATTAGGTATGGGAAGGGGCAAAAGAAAATTTGCGATAAACATTTGTATTCACATTTCTATACGGAAGGGCATTTGGGGATTAAAGATTTTTTGGTGCAGGTTATTGACGTAACAGATGTTAATAATCCCACTGAAAGGGAAAGTTTTTGGATAGAGAAATTGAAACATATATACCGATGGGTCTTAATGTGAGGGAGGAGAATTAGGTTAATTTATGTAAAGTGAGACTATTTAAGATCTGGTGTAAGCTAACTTTCTTGTTTCTGACGAAGGGGCTGAGCCCTGAAACGATTAATATGTTATTATTTAAAATATAAGTTTCTGTATTGATTTTTTGAAAAAATATATTATTATGTTTATGACTGGGCTTATGATTATTGTTATATATATATATATATATATATATATATATATATATATATATATATATATATATATATATATATATATATATATATATATATATATATATACATATATATATATATATATATATATATATATATATATATATATGTATATATATGTATATATATGTATATATATGTATAGCTCCGGGTGTCACAAGGGCTCGGGCCACGGGCAAAATAAGAGGGTAGGAACAATGTGGGCGTGTTCTGGGCGTGTTATGCTTTAGAGCGAATCAAGGTTCGCAATACCGTGTCACATGACCGATTTAAATCGTTACAGGCGAGAAGCACATAAAATACAAAACAATAGATACTCCGAAGATCGATAACATATTGAAAATATCATCACTGTTATTGAAATATATCGCTCAGTGTTGCTAGGTCACGGAATATTAAATATGGGACACGTTTGTGCCATATATGGAAGTATGGGACACGTTTGTGCCATATATGGAAGTGTCACTGCATCCAGCCTCTGACGAAACACGCCCACATTGTTCCTACCCTCTTATTTTTCCCTTATTTTTCTTAGCAGTCTTATTATTTTGCCAGGGGGGGTGGAAATTGGTGATTGATTCAATATGGCGACGATCTGTAACAGAACAAGGATTTGTATTCAACTATCTCCGAACGAAATAACGACGTTTAGAACACTCCCATCATTTGAACGTCTAAATAATTCATGAGTAAGTACAATACGGTTTATAACATTTTAAAATTTTCTTATTTACGTACGTAAACAGTATCGCAATGCGCCTGTCCTATAGCCCGTGCTCGGGCTGTCTTTTAGACAGTAGCTGGTGAGTGGAAGGTAATACACAATATAAATTATTATTTATTGCAGGGTTTGACTTCGTAAGTATATGACAAGAAACGGGTATATGCTTATACTTTAACACAGTTACACATACATTTGTTTAATATCTTTACACTGTGTGCATTTAAATTTATATTTTGATGTATATCTTTCCCAATTGGAGTTAAAAGTCAGCAGTAAGCAATAGCTCTAAAAAGGTTAGTCCTTATAAATAGCAGTTAGCTATTGTATATTCATATATTTCCGGTCATGGTTAGTGCACATGTAACGACGATGAGATGAGTTGTGTGGCATGCATGTGATGTCTCCGCGTTGAACTTTGTCCATTAGACCTGTGTGTTGTATGCCTTTCACCTTCTAAACAGCCTCCGGGTGTCACAAGGGCTCGGGCTGTCTTTTAGACAGTAGCTGGTGAGTGGAAGGTAATACACAATATAAATTATTATTTATTGCAGGGTTTGACTTCGTAAGTATATGATAAGAAACGGGTATATACACGGGTATAAACGGGTATAAACGTAAAAACCAATATAGCACGCGAATTCTTAAAATTAATCGACAAGCACTTCCCGCACAACAACAAACTACATAAAATATTCAACAGACACACAGTACGCGTAAGTTATAGCTGCAGCGAGAACATGAAATGCTTCATCAACCAACACAACAAGACTATACTGAAGAAACACGACAAGCAAAACACAACTAAGCGCCTAAACGACTCACGCCTCTGCAATTGCAGAAACGACAACCAGTGCCCAATTCAAGGCAACTGCCTTCAAGCCAATGTGGTATACAAGGCCGAAATAACAACAACCGACAATAACGAAACGAAAACATACATCGGGGTCACAGCCAACGAATTCAAGAAAAGATTCCGGAACCACACAAAATCCATCAGCAACATCAAATACAAAAACGAGACCGAACATTCCAAATACATTTGGCAACTGAAGAAAAGCAACCGACCACACAAGATCAAGTGGGGAATCATAACGAAAATCCCGGCATGCAAACCCGGCCAGAGAAGATGCGGCCTATGCATTGAAGAAAAACTGTTAATTTTAAAAGGACGAAACAAAAACATTTTGAGTAAACGCTCCGAACTATTCAGCAAATGTGACAAAATTATTCTATTCGTCATGTGACAAAACACCACCTATAACTGAGCTCTAAAATTTGTGAATAATTAAATAACATGTCAGTTGCCTGATGATCGCCAAAGCGCGTGAAACTCAGAGTAGCGACAGCAAAATTTGCCTTCCTTATTATTATTATTATATATATATATATATATATATATATATATATATATATATATATATATATATATATATATATATATATATATATATATATATATATATATATATATATATATATATGTATATATATATGTATATATATATGTATATATATATATATATATATATATATATATATATATATATATATATATATATATATATATATATATATATATATATATATATATATATATATATGTATATATATATGTATATATATATGTATATATATATGTATATATATAAGCAACTCGGATGGAATTTTTGGGCAAAATCTCACTAGCGCGCTCATCCCTGTCAATAATACCACGATGTTCCCGAATTATACTAGCTATATCCCGTACTCGAGGGTTGTATTTGGTAACAAAAACACACTTATTGCCTTTAGATTTGGGTTTACTTTTTCGTGCTTCATCCCGAGTCATGTTACCCACCTCCTCAAATACTCTATTGACATGGGCATTATTATGGCCACAATCAATAAGGTATTGGGTATTGAGCGTATACTTTACTTTTTACATAAAAATCACTATCCTCCGAACATATACGCCTTAACCTCAACGCTACACTGTTGGCTATAGCTCGTATTTGAGATTTAGGATGCGATGATCTGGCATTTAAATATACATGGGAATCAGTGGGTTTACTATATATCGTTGTTTCCAGTTTGTTGTTAACTCTAGTGATAAGCAAATCCAAGAAATGCAAGCTTTTCCCACCCATATCCATGGTAAACTGCAGATATGGGTCAAATGTGTTAAGAGCCTGGAAAAATGCATTAAGGCGTTCAACAGAACCTCGCCAAAGTACAATAGTGTCATCACGGAAGCGAAACCAACATCTAAGTTCTGGATAAATGGTCCGTGCTGCTAAAACTTGTTGATCTATATTTTCCGCTACGATGTCGGCATATGAACAAGAATTTTTAGGGCCCATAGCCGTACCGTTTTCCTGCAGCCAATACTGTCCACAAAAAGTGGAACAATTACACTTAAGACAAATCTCCAAAGCTTCCACCACACATTCAACCGGCACATCAATTTTATGTGCATATTGATTAAGTTTATGTCGGACCCTTTCCACACCTGACTGGTTATCTATCGATGGAAACATGTTAATAATATCAAAGCTAACCAACAAATCTACATCATCTATCCCCTCCAAATTGAGCTCATCAATAATGTTAAGCATATGCCCAGTATCCTGTACACGACAAGAAATGGTATCAACTACAATATTACAATACTTTTCCACAAATAACGATAAATTTTCTGTGGGTGTACCACAACCAGATGTAATAACCCGTGCCGGATTACCGGGTTTATGCGTTTTGATGAGTGGGTAATTAATGCCAGGCTTAGGGCTACT
>CAWLCR010000067.1:0-15067 GCA_963855995.1 Muricea muricata
TTCTGCTAAAGAAAACTTGAATTTATATATTTTTGCCGTATTTATACATGTTGGCTTCTCGCCGGCACCTTAACAACCTGATTCTCAGGGTCTCCACCTCTAAAAGGCGTATCATTAATTTATCTGATCCGAACATTTTACAAACAAATATTGGTGCATGATAATATAGCCTGAGACGATATTCGTGGTTGACAAAACAAAAAAATATTTCACTAATAACTTTTTGTACAGTACGAAATTGTGGGGAATTTTGGATATAATATGGTCATAAATCAATGTAAATGTTATACAGACAAGCCGACTACACTTTGCGGATTAACAGGTTTTAAGATTAAAATAGCGTGATGCAAACACAAAAGAAGCAAAGATACGGTTTTAGAGTCAGATGACTTCCCGCTTCGTCGGTTTCCCTTGTTATTTGACAATAATTTGTGATAACGCGTTTTTACCTACCCCGGCTAAGTACGAATGTCATGCACCCAAAATTTGGGTGCCACGTGACCAGCCTGTGTAAGGGTCTTCGCCGTAGCGCAGGTAGCGAAGGTGAAGACCCTGGGAATCAGGTTGGCACCTTAAGTCCTCACGAAACTAGATCGGCCTTTTATAAAACACTGGTGAACTCAGGGGATTTGTATAACGATTTTCCTCGATGACGACGGCATGGACATCGAAAATTCTCTTATAGTGGGGCAATTCTCTGGAACAACTTGCCAGAATCCCTTAGATTATCGCACCGTTTCACGGCGTTCAAAAGTAGTTTGGAAGCTCTATATTCTAGACGAACCAATTCCCACACGGCAGCCAGGTAGAACAGTACTCTTCTCTTTAGTCTCTCCTCTTATTCCACATTAATTAATTGTAAATACCTTAATTTATAAACTTGTATATAGTAATAGTTCTAATGTACTGAGGGTTGTTTCCTGTGTTAAATAAAGGTTATGATGATGATGATGATGATGAATTGGAATAGCCAGAGACAAGGCTATTCAGTCCTACATTTAGTCATCCGAATTTGTCCCTAATGCCAACAAATGCGTTTGGTCATCTCTACTACTAGTAATTACTTGGCTTGGTTTAGCTTGGGACGGGATATTCGAGATAGCCTTAAAAAATTAATTTCGACGTTGCATAAAATATTACAGCACGACACGACCAGTGCCAGCGACCTAGCTGACGTTGTCAGCAGATTATTTCCACTGCACCTATTACGGGAAAATTTATGTCATATATCGTGTCCCGACATTGTCAAATGTCCATTGCAGCTTCAAGCGGATGGGATATCCCTTTTTCATTATACGTGTATTGTCAATATGAGTTAAGATTTCGCTGCATAATATCACAGACTAATGCCCGCATGTATCTGGAATCCGCCCTTACTAGCAGAATAATTTATTCAGACTCCAGTAATCATGTTTCTGGCGCGTTAAAAGCGGGCACCTATCGCGTTGTTCATCGTATGTTTACTAAAAGAGAGCAAGCGAGAAGTTCTATTATTTTTGGCTGCTCAATCGGGTATCATTTCTTTTAAATCAGTCAGCTAAGGGTGTAATGTAAAATGTTTTACGGAGAAACAGTCAGCGATGAAGTCACGCAAGACTTCTTCACGGCTATCATTTCCATTGTGTTTTGCTCATGATATTAATGAATGTTGACAGCAGTGGAAAGATTGGTTTTTTAAAGCGGTTCATAAATTTGTTCTTGTTAAAACTGTTATGAATGCTAATTATTCATCGCCCTGGATCGATGGAGAAGTTACACATTTAATAAGAAAGAAATAAAAAGCTATACGAAGCTAGTGAAACAATGGATCCACAGTATATATACTTAAGTTCATATTTCCGTGTTTTTAAGTTTTCATTATCAAATTCATTTCTACATCTCCATGCTCAACTATAGTTTATATGTCTTACTATATAGGATCCCGTGCGCTTCAAACGTAGGCAGGGTTGCCTGTGCATGAGCGATTGAGAATTATGTACAAAGCAGTCAAGTCGCTTGCATGACACAGCGCTACGAAAAAATATTTCGGTGAATATAGAAAATATCGCACTCTCTCACCGACGAGAGGATATTTTATTGCGTTGCCGTCTATGTCTTTCCATGTGGCCAGTTATTTGCCTCATTTATATGAAACCAACCCATCGTAACGCAATTTTACATGCGCATTGTGCTATAAAATGGTCCACAGTTTATTACCGATAGCTGCAAAGGATAATCCGACCAACACACCGCTTTCCACGTATAAAACTAATTTTAAAGGAATTTCTGGCTTCTTCTAATCCTTATAAGATAGGGAAGTAGCCAGAAAAGGCTGTTTTGAATGCACGGCCATGCAGACATGCGATTGCTGTGAAAACTTTTTTATCCCTAGTGTGTCTTTTCGCTCGACCGCCCCTGGTAGATCTTATAATATCAGTTCTCTCTTGAGTAAGAGTTTAAAAAGTTTTCATCGTTAATATTAAATTTCCCAAAAAAACATTTTACAGCGAGTCAACGTCATTCTTGCAGTTAGAGATTATGTGTAGCTTATTTAGCTTATGGGAGAATGATTGCTAAGGCTCCTTTTTGGAAAAGAACATTTAAGGAGCAACCAAATTTGACTGTATTTTCACTATACATTTTCATTTATATTTCAAAAAAATAATTTTTTTAGCACCGTTTTATCACACTCCTTTTTTGAAAATAAAGCGCGAGCAGCCAAAACAGCATAATATGGACGCATTTTATTGTGTAGTTGAAATCACTTAATACTTTAAGTTTAATGCATTGACTATTTTATACATATTTATATAGTTTTTTACCACAATAGTCCAGCCCAAAACTGAGCTTTACATATTAGTATCGATTTCGTTATGGTTCAACACTAATATTCGTCTTTAAATTAATGAAATATTTTAATTCAAAATGTCTCTTGTTTACTTTTTAGGCCCGCATCTCGTAAACGCAAAGTTGTGTCAAAGTACTTAAGTTTAAAATTACCACTGCTGTCTCATCCTGCATAGGCAAATTGGTTTTCTTCTTTTTGGATCATTACTGATTGAATGTGTGATTATTGCAGTCGTGTTTCTATAAAACATCAATATTGCTCTTGTCATAAAGTTATCATCATACATGACCTTGATCACTTACCATCGTTTCTTTCTTCGAAACAAAAATCACTTGATTTGGCAAAATTTTCATACGACACCAAAACAAGCACTAATCTTAGCGCAAAATGATGAGTTGGAAGCATTTTGAGTCCATTGTTTGTGTAGTAAATTAGGGCCTATTGAAGCCATTTTATAAGCGTAAATATAATTACGATGATTATACATGCAGCAGTGACTGAGTATGCATTTCAAATGATAAATCATTAATGATATTCTGTTGCTATAAATAACGTTATGTTTTTTCCTCAAACGAGACTCACTTAACATCATGTAGCTATGACGACTTCCACTTTTGTAGCCATTCTCAAGGATTTAGATGAATATGCAGAGAAATTTTGATTTCTGTTGTGTGTGCTTTTTTTTTCAATACCACAGACTTATTTGTTTACGTATATTTCTTTTACAGGTACATTTTTATTTTTTTTATAGACTCATCAGACCTTATTCTTTTGTTTTTGTCAGTTTTTAATTTTCTCGTAATAACCTTCTTCATCCTAAAAGCAGGCTGTGGTATTTGAGTTTTCCGGGGGAAATATTGTGTTGAAGGTTATTACGAAAAATAATAACCGGTTACTGGGTTATTACGGAAAATAATAACCGGTTACTGGGTTATTACGGAAAATGATAACAAGTTACTGGGTTATTACGGAAAATAATAACCGCGGCTACTGGGTTATTACGGAAAATAATAACCTCAGAAAACTTTACGTTTAAAATCAGCTTATTACAACAAAACTCGCTGAACGTATACTTCAACTCTATCAAATCTTACTTGCTCACGTATTATACACATCTTCAAATGAACAGAGTATCCAGTACATAGACTATATCGTTATGTGAAGCAAGCCAAGCCATGTAGTGAGTTCTAACTTCAAAAAGTGGTATCGAATCATATTGAGCTGGGCTGGCGACACATACTGTAAAGTCATCAGAAAACAACAAATACATTTTAACCCATGCCCATAGCCGCTCTATTTGAACGCAAAGCTTCGAAGTCCTTAACGCCCATTCGTCTTTGTAATGAGTTGCTAAAGGAACAGACTGTATAATAATTCGTTTATCAATCTAAGTCAATCAAATCTGTCCTCAATTTAATATTAACATCGTCACCTGATATAATATCACTTTCCGCTATTTCTGAGTGATCAGATAAAGTTCTTCGTCACTGTCGTCCTTGACTGGCCGCACACTAATATTAGGACAAGATTTACGCGATCTAGCTTTGCATAAACGCATATTTTTTGGTTTACTGATTTGCGAGTTTACGTCGACCACTTTATAAATATAATTCATGAGACCAAAGTTGCCCTTGCCGTCTGCATTGCCCCCCTTTGCCCTACCTTCGTTCCGGCGTCCCTGATTATACATTAAAAGGATTTCGATTATAACAATGCTGAATAGATTTATAGCTCCTCTTGAATTGTTCCGTTCGTAATAACATGATCGCCTCGGTTTCTTTTGTTTCAACAGGGACGTTTGATGACGTATTTCCCGCCACCAAAGGGATGAGGGATATTTAGTTCTAAACGTCCCTCATCAATATATTCATGAGGGACGTTTAGACTAAATATCCTTCATCCAATATTCATTAATAACAAAACTACAACAACAAATTCAATTACACACAAATTTCATGGCTTTATTGTCTACCTCAACGCCACTGGTGCTTGTAAATATTCTAATCACTGAACCAATTCAATAAGGAGATTTCGCCAAACAAAAGCGTCAATGCATTGTTTATTCCCTCGGCGATCATGTTATTACCAACTAAACGCATGCTTTGAGGGATATTAGCGATTAAATGTCCCTTAAACCTCGGGAGGTTTAGTAAAAGTTACTAAACCTCCCTCGATTTACGGGACATTTAATCACTAATATCCCTCAAAGCATGCGTTTATATACTTATAAGAATTTAATTAATGATAAATTCCACTTTTGTCTAAAGTTTTAAGTTATCAGTTCTTTCTTCAGTAAGAGTTCAGAAAGTTTTCATTGTTAATATTTAATTTTCCCAAAAACGTGTTACAGCGCGTCAACGTCATTCTTGCAGTTAGAGATTATGCGTAGCTTAGCTTAGCTTAGAGAGAATGCTTGCTATTAAGACTCCCTTTTTGTAGCTAACTTTCGATAGCATCCGGTGCTATATATACACAATTTGGAAGTGATGCCACACACAGCAAGCATATTTAAGGAGCAAGCACATTTTACTGCATCTTTTACTATCCATTTTCAATCATATTTCAGAAAAATGATTTTTGTTGGCACCGTTTTATTACACTCCTTTTTGACAATAACGCGCAAATGGCCAAAAAAGAATATATGGATGCATGTAATGTCAGTATTTTATTGTGTAGTTGAAATCGCTTAAAACTTTAAGTAATGGATTGACTATTGTCTACGTTATTAGCTATACATATTTATATAGTTCTATATAGCAATAGTCCAGCACGAAAGTGAGCTTTACATATTAGTATCAATTTCGTTTTGGTTAAACATTCGTCTGTTTAATGATGAAATATGTTTAACAATTTCTCTTGTTTACTTTGTAGGCCTGTATCTCGTAAATTCGAAGTTGTGTCAAAGTGCTTAAGTTTAAAATCACCACTGCTGTCTCATCCTGTACAGGGAAAATGGTTTCCTTTTTTTGGATCATCACTGATCGAATGTGTTGTTATTGCAGTCATATTTCTATAAACATCAATATTGCTCTTGTTATGAAATTATTATCATACATGACCTTGATCACTTACCATCGTTTCTTTCTTCGAAACAAAAATCACTTGATTTGGCAAAATTTTCACACGACAGCAATAAAAGCACTAATCTTAGCGCAAAATGATGAGTTGGAAACATTTTGCGTCCATTGTTTGTGAAGTAAATTAGGGCCTATTGAAGTCATTTTATAAGCGTAAATATAATTACGATGATTATACATGCAGCTGTGACTGAGTATGCATTTCAAATGATAAATCATTAATGATATTCTGGGCTATAAATAACGTTGTGTTTCTTCCTCAAACGAGATTCACTTAACATCATGTAGCTATGACGACTTTTACTTTTCTAGCCATTCTCAAAGGTTTAAATGAATATGCAGAAAACTTTTTGATTTACAGTATTTCTGTTGTGTGTGTGTGTTTTTTTTTTCAATCCCACAGACTATAATACTTATACAGGTTCATATTAATTTTTTTATAAACTCATCAGATCATATTCTTTTGTTTTTCGTCAGTTTGTAATTTTCCCGTAATAACCTTCTTCATCCTAAAAGCAGGCGGTGGTATTTGAGTTTTCCGGGGGAAATGTGGGCTTAAAGGTTATTACGAAAAATAATAACCGGTTACACAGCAAAAAGTCGTTTTCTTATTTCAAGAAAAAAAAAACTTGTTTCAAGAATGTTTTTCTTGAAACAAGAAATTTCGAACTAGGGAGAATAGCGAGAAAAAATTTCTAAGCAAGAAAATTTCTAAGAAAATATTTCTCAAAATAAGAAAATATATTTTAGCAAATTTATAGCTTATATAAATTTAAGTTAATGAGGCAACGCGTTGAAGGTGAGCTTTTATGTAAAAGGTGCGAAAAGATAATTCCTTCCGACTACGTCAATGAGATAATCCCGTCTTATCTTATCGAGTTATAATAATGGCCGAAAGCCAAAACTTCGGTCTAGCTGCATGCCTTTCACGTGAAATGCTCGTGTTATTGCATAGGCATGTAAAACCTCCTGTGGTGTGGACGGGAATTAACCAATGATAAGGCTTGTTCCAGCACAGCGTACTTGTGCATATTATGCGGATCACATTATAGGACCACCATTCACAGTTAGCACTCGCGCAGTAAACTTGTTTAAGAAAATGATTCATCGAAATGCCTCCTGTTCGTCGTAAAAACGTCAAAGGGATTTCTAACCGCAGTAATCGATCTCAATCAACGGCGGCCAATAGTGATACGGAGAGTTTACAACGCCAATGTACTGAGAGAGGCTACCTAACCATGGACAAAAGAATGCTTCAATCTCTTGGCTACAACAGCACGCAACCACTTCGTCTTCGAGGCCAACGGTAGATGCCACAGGGAACACAAATTTGCTGCCTACGTCGACATCTCCTGAACGTGAAACCCCACAATCTACGTTATTTACCGAGGACCACTTGGCGCAAATAAGATATGATCAATTGTTCCTCGTACCAAACCGAACGTCGAGCGTCGCGTCTCAGTCTGTAGAAGAACGACTTGTATAGTGTCGCCAACACCGTTTCAAGCATGCATACTTGCTGTTAACGTGGTTTCTTCCCTGCGCTCTAGCGAGTATGGTACAGCAGATATTACAACAACACCAACGTTGATCTGAAGAGGATTGTGGCACCTAGTTGAGTGTCGCACCAGATATTACATTTATCATGATGCGCGCTAGCTGTGTATGGTATCGTAAGTATTCCGGACATTCCAAAATTTGTATTGCATATTTCGTTTAAAATCTAATCAAAATGCACACAGTGCATTTGTGGTAGGACACGGGCATAAATAAGGCTTGCCAAGAGAGATTATTAATGTGTAATCTTACCTGATCTAATCAGCTGAATCTATTTTAACACGGTTTTAGACACGCGATACAAATATGATTGCTTTCCCACATGAGATATCTTGAGAAATACTGAGCACAAGATCTGTATTTGACACATATCAAGAAATTCTATCCCGGTATTACGACCAGTAAAAAAAAAAAAAAAAAAAAAAAAAAAAATCTGCTTACACAAGTGACAATCTATTTCTTCAAACTGTACTCAAATTTCAATCTTTGCTTCAAAATAAATTAACATTATTTCTAGCGGCATTCGGCATCTTATTAGAGCTAAATTTTGACACAGATTATTTGTTTCAAATTGGTTTCTGCTTGAGTCGCATAATCAAACACTATACTGACTCGGGAAGCATAGCGGCTTGCACAGTGAGTTAAGCATAGCTAGCTGTCAGTCTGCGTTCGCCGCTCGGAATTGCAAAGTATAAGATTCAATATATCGATTAAAGCGCAGTTGATTTGTAAAAATTAACGATAAAAGTTTCCAAAAATATTGAAAATGAAGACAAGGGCAAAAAAAAAATGTTTTTTAATATGCCAAGTTATCTTGCCAAAAAACACAACTCACATGCAGTCGTGTGAACGTGATTAAAACGGAATAAACAAATAAAAAAAAAAAATATATATGTATATATATATATATATATATATATATGCTAAACTGCATGCTGAAAGCATGCGGAACTGATTAAATAGCGATGAACAAATATTTCAAAATGGTTAGAATGGTCAGCTCTGTTTTCCGTATTACCAATGGTTTAATCATTTAGTTGTACTATAGAAGCTTTGTGGGGAAGCTGCTGGTATTTGTCTGGCCCCATCCAGGTTTCCTGTAAGACCAGGTTTTTCCTGGCCACCCTGATGATCCAGCCGTAATAAAACCAATGGTAATGCCTAAACAGCAAGTCTTACCATTTCCTGGCAAAAGCTGTCTTCTATATGACTACAGCTGTTGTGGGAGTTGGGTCCATTCGTCTATGGGGAATGCACATTTGTGCATTTGTGGGGATGAAGTCTAAAAAATGTCAACTTCAGCCCCATAGACTCAATACGTCACATATATACAATATCTACCTGAGGACTGTCCATAGGGGCCTAGCGCCCCTTGGTCAGGTTAAGGACTGTTCATTGGAGTTTTTATGCTCCCTGGACAGGTTGGGGCCTAAGGACTGTCCAAGTGTTGTTATCTTGGTCAGGTTTCGTCAGGGATTGGCCACCCCTGGCAAGGCTCTATTACAGAGCATTTTCAGTTTAGAATCAGTGCAGCATAGGATGTGACATGAGTAGGGATGAAGCCACGCATTATACAATTGGAGTCTTCTTACCCCAGAACCCCTTCTCCCACATAAACTTTGCATTTTTCAAGTGTTATTTTTTATTCAACAGCTTGGATCATTAAAGCAAATTTATAACTTATATAAATTTAAGTTAATGAGGCAACGCGTTGAAGGTGAGCTTTTATGTAAAAGGTGCGAAAAGATAATTCCTTCCGACTACGTCAATGAGATAATCCCGTCTTATCTTATCGAGTTATAATAATGGCCGAAAGCCAAAACTTCGGTCTAGCTGCATGCCTTTCACGTGAAATGCTCGTGTTATTGCATAGGCATGTAAAACCTCCTGTGGTGTGGACGGGAATTAACCAATGATAAGGCTTGTTCCAGCACAGCGTACTTGTGCATATTATGCGGATCACATTATAGGACCACCATTCACAGTTAGCACTCGCGCAGTAAACTTGTTTAAGAAAATTTTTCCCACCCACCCACCACTGTTTTTCCAATGCCTTGCGATTTTTACGTTTACCTTCAATGCGTTCAAATATATGCCTCATATCACTTAAATTAGAAAACTTTTGATAGTATCATTACTGTAGATATACTTCATATAACGTTATTACAAAAAATTACTTAAGCCAAAAAAAAAAAGAAAAGAAAAGAAAAGAAAAATATACGGAAATGTAATATCGATACCTTCAACGAAAACACTGTTTTAAGAGTAGATAAATGCACGAAGGCACGTGCAAAGGAACGGTCGAATGTCGTTAACTCATTGATTAATTTTCTAGTATTTACTGACTAACATTATCATAATTAGATAATACATACTATATAGAATCGTGTAAAAACAAAAGAAAGTTATTTTGTTTGTTTCGTTAATAAATTACGTGGTTCGGGATGAAGTCTCTAAAATGTCAACTTCAGCCCCATAGACTCAATACGTCACATATATACAATATCTACCTGAGGACTGTCCATAGGGGCCTAGCGCCCCTTGGTCAGGTTAAGGACTGTTCATTGGAGTTTTTATGCTCCCTGGACAGGTTGGGGCCTAAGGACTGTCCAAGTGTTGTTATCTTGGTCAGGTTTCGTCAGGGATTGGCCACCCCTGGCAAGGCTCTATTACAGAGCATTTTCAGTTTAGAATCAGTGCAGCATAGGATGTGACATGAGTAGGGATGAAGCCACGCATTATACAATTGGAGTCTTCTTACCCCAGAACCCCTTCTCCCACATAAACTTTGCATTTTTCAAGTGTTATTTTTTATTCAACAGCTTGGATCATTAACTTGTTTTTAGAAAAATATATCTTATTTCAAGAAATTTTAAATTCCTAAAATAAGAAATTTTATTCTAAACTAGAAAGCATGAGAAAATTTTTCTTAAAGTGAGAAAACTTTTTACTAATTAACAAGAAATTTAATCTTATTTTGAGAAAAAATAACTTGCTACAAGTATTTTTTTCTCAAAACAAGAAAATTTTGACAAGGGAGAATGGCAAGAAAAAAAATCTATTTAAGAAAATATTTCTGGATGCAATATTTTCTTATTTTAAGAAAAAATAACTTATTTCAAGATTAATTTTCCAAAAATAAGATAATTATGACTGAGCATACAAAACTGATTGATGTTAAAAATATATATATTGTCAAAGTTCTGGCTTCTACTATACATGTTTATACAATGCAGTACTTATCAAAGTCACTTGGCCTCAATCTTGTACTTGCGGTATTGCTTCTCCATGATGTCGAAATGGTGGGCGATGTCGGCAGGAATTTGTTTATCTCCAAGCACCAACACCTGCAGCATTAACAACCCTAATTCGTGCTGTTTCATGTAATCAAAGTCCAGCAAATAAAATGATGCTAGGAATGCCACAACGGCCTTTGCCATGTCATCCAATTCAGTTTGGCATAGTATGGTTTTCCCAACAATGATATATACTGTGCCGTGATCCAGAAGTAGAACAGGAAGGTTGCCAACACGCTTTAGGCAAAAGGAATCTGGATCCTCATGATCCTAAAACAAGAGAAATGTCAGTATATTTACTTCAAAATGACACTTTGGCCTGCATACAAACCTAACAATAAGCCCTCCCATCTGATTTACTTTTCAGAAGGGCAAGGTTTTTGTCTTTGTAGTTTTAATCCTACCTAAAAACTGGAGACTTGCACTCATCTTCTATAGATTGCACCTGTCCTCTGGATTCATTCTATTTTAATAGCTTTCAAAATACCCACTTGCTCCTGTTTTGCTAAATTTCACTCAAAATCTACTGTTAACTACATGTATAACTTTAAAAATGTATATCCTATTATGCACATCTTGATGTGGATCTACTGATAAGCCTAGAATAGCAAGCACATTTCACCTAACATGGCATCTTAGTCTGTATCATAACAATGGGCAATAAAAAGTGGAATAGAGATGATTACCTGCAATTCATGTAATAATTCAGTCGTCTTTTTTACACTCTTCAGTCTTGGAAAGATCGCTGAAAGTTTCTTCAGCACGTGTTCAATTTTTGCACCTGTAATATACAATATATAACTTGATGTTAATTTTTTATTTTAATTTCCAATCCCCTTTGTGAGCAAGCAATGGATGTTTCTCAAATGACTCAATCAACAATTGCTTAATCACTCTAAGGAAGACTCCTAAAGTCCAAACAGTGTAAAACTATATCTTATGTGCAACAATAATATATTGCAAGTACAGACGTTTTTGAAGTACATACACAGCTTAGGGCTTCTGGGAGGATTAACTCCCTTACTAATTCCATAAAACACTAAAAAGTCCAACTCTTCAGTTAGTCGACCAACAAATTCATTAGCAAACCGGGTGCGTTCAGTTGATGGAACATTCATGATCCTCCGAGCTTCTTCTATTACCTAAAATAATTCCAAAGCAACCACTTTGAGTGACCACTCACTTTTAATACCATAATTATGTAGTTCTAAAGATTAATATCAAGTTCAGGTAATTAGTCTATAGCCTGGAAGACAAAGCAGAAAGTTTTTCGTTGTCATTATATCACTCTTCGCACTATCACCCACTTTTTCTGTACATTTGTTAGGTTACACTTACAGTAATCATATTTTAGTAATCACCTTTAGACAATTTTTTTGTCAAAGGCTGTTAAATAAACTACATTAGTTGAGAGGTATTTCATGAACTCCACATATATATAGGAACTTAACCAAAACACATGGAATTTGCCAAGATTTAGATGTTGATGTTAAATTTTATACTGTACCTCCACATGATCTGTGAAACATGGGTACTCTTTTAGGATTTTCTGGCATCTTTCCTCTGCTGGAATGATTTTCAGCCATTCCCTTCTCGCGTTAAACTGTTTGTTGAGATACGCATTCACAATCTCAACATTTGGCTTTTTCTTGTTCATCTCTCTGTCAAGGAGCTTGTAATGTCGTTTCATAATCTCTACATTGTCATTGAGATTGCATGGATTATCAGGTTCTGCAAAACCAATGAAACCAGAAATCAATGCAAATATAAAACATGTGCATTACATGGAAAATAGCAATAACAAGAGACGTTCTTGTATCAAATCTGTTGTAGACAACAGTCCAATGGTTTGAAAAGTTATCATAATAAGATTATTTTTGTTCAGAGAACACCTCTTTTTATTAATATACCATACCTTTGCCCATAGATAACCTAGTCTCAACCCATAAATACACTGCTGTACACGCATAACTTAGTTCAAACAAGGACATACTAACCATCATCAGTAGCATCTTCCTGCTGTGTTTTAGAGGATTCAGCTTGCTCCTCTTGTTCCAAAAACATGGTTTTCTTTCCGCTTTGGCTTTCTGTCTTCCTCCTTTTGCTTGGACATGGTCCCTGAGGCTTCTTAGTTGGCTTGCTGTTGCTCAGTTTCCTTTTCAATTTTTTGAACAAATCATTCTAAAATTAAGATTTTTAAAATTAAAAAACGCATTACAATGAATCTTATTTTTCCCACATTTTTCTCGACTGGTACAATCTGTATGGCCAGGCCAGTTTCACAAATTGGTAAAGAGAAAGTTAGTATTCAAAATAGAATTTTAGTATTCCCTTGATATTAGGATACTGTACAGTACATCTCAGACCTAGTGTCCCCTGTCATACAAAATTAAAAAGAAGTACCACATACATGACCAGTATCAGGATCTCTAAGGCATGGATAGGCAATGGTGAGTGACTTTGCCATTTCTTCAAGCTCCATTGTCAAAGGATACCTGGAGAAGGGTGGATGGGCTGCAGCAGACATCATATTATGAATTGTCCCCCTGTTTTGATATAACATATGTTATTTTTATATATGATAGCCAAAATAGACCCTAATAGTCATTATTAGTCCCGAGGACAAGTTATTATAATCATAATATTATTGTATATATATAATAAGTATCAAATGTATAATTTGCCTCACTTTCAATTGCCAGATTTACTAGTTTTCAGTGTGCAATGTGATTGATTTTTGTTGTCTAAGTGGCCCCACTCAGTAGATGCACTGTTAAAATATAGTTGTTCTTGGATTTATTTTATTTTTTATCTAATTTTGTAGGGGAATGAAGATCTACAAAGGGTAGGGGCCAACTACATTCTAAAGGTGAAAGAACGAAACAAAATTACACAGGTACGGTAATAAAATTAATATAATACCGGTACACATGTATGGCTTGCATATGGATATAGTGCTCATCCAGATGCTTTCACTTACAACCCAACAATCTTTGTTGTAAAATCTTGCTTTGGTTTGTTAACTCAGTTAAACATGC
This sequence comes from Muricea muricata, assembly GCA_963855995.1. NCBI lineage: Eukaryota > Metazoa > Cnidaria > Anthozoa > Malacalcyonacea > Plexauridae > Muricea > Muricea muricata. The sequence goes on from CAWLCR010000067.1 coordinate 13,796, forward strand.
TGGAAAACCCTGATTGCCCTATATAATTTCAGAATCAGTAAAATTTGACAAAAATGAGTACCCGGTACTTTGGCAGTGTTCAGCACAGTACAGTTATTAGAGATCCTGTATTTCTTTTCCAGTTAATTTAGAGTTTCAGACATAAGAGAGAATAACCTGTGAGTTGAAGTCCAGATATTTTGGTACAAATACATGTATGCATATTATATAATCTTCATATATGCTACAAACTCAAATATAATGCTGCACAGGCAAGATTGTTTTTGAGGTTGTTGCCCTTTATACTTTGCAGTTTGGTCGATGTAAGCGATGGCTATTACAAATTACTCGAAGAGCAGATTGCTATTGTGCAGATTGTCTTTTCACCAGTTGTCAGTGTAGGCACTCTCAATGTGCTTCGAGTATTAATTGCTGAACACCTTAGTCGATTTAAACATAAATTCCCAAATGCGAATATTATTCCGAAACAACATTACATGATTCATATACCGACGATGATAAAGCAACTTGGTCCTTTAATTCGACATTCATGTTTTGGATTTGAGTCCGCACACAACTATTTTAAAGAGGTTGCTCGGAGGCAAAACTTCAAAAACCTGACCAAATCTCTTGCTGAACGATGCCAGCTTAATGAATGCAGTAACTTTGCTGACCCAAATGACAAGTCGTCGTGCCATCCTCTCTTTTCATCAGAGCGAAAATATGGTGTCCTGAACTGTGCAAATGAGCTTTCCAGAAAATCACTTAGATCGAAACTGGACATGTTTGGAATGATTCCTGGAGTAGAACTTCAGAATGTGTACCGTACCAGCTGGGTAATATGCCACGGAACAAAATTTTGTAAAGGGGGTTTTATTATGTACAGTGTTAACGAACTATTAATGTTACCCATTTTTGCATCAATTAGGGAAATCTGGGTTATCGGTGACTTTATCTATTTTGAATGTCTGCCATTCGAGACCCAATGTTTCAGTAATACATACCAAGCATATCAAATTAAAGAAAGTTCAACTGAATCTGGACACATCATCTCTGCTTACGAACACCTGGTTGACTACAACATATTTCACGTACATAAAGACTGTTTAAAGGATCTGTACATTTCAGTGAAGTATGACATCAAAGATTTGAGAAATATTTTCTTAGAAATTTTCTTGCTTAGAAATTTTTTCTCGCTATTCTCCCTAGTTCGAAATTTCTTGTTTCAAGAAAAACATTCTTGAAACAAGTTTTTTTTTTCTTGAAATAAGAAAATGACTTTTTGCTGTGTAC